>CAUYTI010003250.1:0-13020 GCA_963575145.1 Galago senegalensis
CAGGCGCCCGCCACAACGCCCGGCTATTTTTTGGTTGCAGCCATCATTGTTGCTTGGCGGGTCCGGGCTGGGGATTCGAACCCGCCACCTTAGGTGTACGTGGCTGGCGCCTTAGCCGGTTGAGCTATAGGCGCCGAGCCAATAATTAGCTTCTAACTCCATAGTTTCATTTGTGGGCTTTTATTCTGCACATATCATAATTTTTTTTCTTCATAAATTTTTCTCTTCTCCAACTAAGTTCCATCTTTAGCTCTTTTCTTTGCAATCTCTCCCTGGTTGACCATCTTCATTCTTAAGACGTTGGCTTTCACTATATCACACTGTATTAGGGTATAGGCTAAGTTGCTATAACAAAGTCAGAAATACAAGGCCTTAGACAATATACAAGTTTATTTCTCCATCATGTAACAGTCTGAAAGAGAACAATTTAAGCTGGTAGGGTGGCCCTACTTCATGCAGTCATTCAGGACCCATGTTCCTTCAGTTTTGTTGCACTGCTATCATCACCTAGGGTAAGGATTGGAAAACTGTCTGTGGGTCAAATCTGGCCCACTGCCTGTTGTAAATAAAGTTTTATTGGAACACAGCCATCCTGTGTGTTTATGTATTGTCTGTGGTTGCTTTTATGAGTCGGTGGCAGAGCTGAGTAGTTGGCCTGCAAAGCCTAATATTTTTACTGTTTGACACTTTACAGAAAAAGTTTGCTGACCTCTCTTCTGTGGTATTTTTTTTTGAGACAGAGCCTCAAGCTGAGCCCCTGGGTAGAGTGCCATGGCTTCACTGCTCACAGCAACCTCCAACTCTTGGGCTCAAGTGAGTCTCCTGCCTCAGCCTCCCAAGTAGCTGGGACCACAAGCTCCCACCACAACGCCCGGCTAGTTTTTGGTTGCAGCCATTATTGTTGTTTGGTGGGCCGGGGCTGGATTTGAACCCGCCACCTTAGGTGTATGTGGCTGGTGCCTTAGCTGCTTGAGCCACAGGCACCGAGCCATCTTCTGTGGTATTTTTTAAATCTGTATGTTTGAAGTTGGACCTCCATCATACCTACATTCCCAAAGGAAGAGAGAAAGTCAAGGGAAAGCAATTTCTTTCTTTTTTTTTTTTGTCAAAAGTAAAATCAGATTAAATTAGGAAAAATTTAAAAGTGTATTGTCATACAGAAAGAGAAAGTACAGATCACGATCTGGGATACTGCAGACCAAGTGGTAAGCAGCTTGTCTTATGACAGTTACAGTACAATTTATAAAGCATAGAGGAGGTAGTATTTAGAACTTCTTTGTGATTGGCTATTGTAAATTATTGTTCTTTCAAAGGTAATTTAATAGCTATTTAAGATGATTGTGTATAGTCAATTGGTTCCATTTCACTGAAGCATGCTGACAAGGACATAACTTATATTCTGTGTTTATGATTAGAGATAGTGTTTTGGGGAGAAATCAGAATGTCTGAAGTTTTAGTTACCTGGGGGTGGGTGTTTGGCCTTGGGGTATTTCTCAACTGTGGCCTCCATTTTGTTAACAGTTCAAATCTTTACATATGTAGTTTTTGATAAAAAGTTTCAAACATACCATAAAGTACAGAATACAGTGCAATGAACATCTTTGTATGTATCACCTAGATTCAACAGCTAAGATTTGCTATACTTGCTCTATTCCCTTTTTCTGAATTATTTTAAAGCACATCCCAGATACTGTCATTTTCCCCCACATACTCTGATATATATCTCATAAAGGAAAGGTTTCTTACATAACCACAATGCCATTGTTATACCTAACAAGATTAACATTAATTCATCAGTGGTATCTGATAATTTATGTTCAATTTTCTGACTGTCTTTATTTTACAGTTGATTTATTTAACTTGGGATCCAAACAAAGTCTATACATTACATTTAATAGTTAGGTTTCTTAAGTCCTTTTTACCTTAGAGTATCTCACTACCACCCCCACACCGTTTTTTTTTCTCCTTTTGCCATTAATTTGTTGAATAAACTGGAATTTACAGGACTGTAAATTCCTGTAGAATTTAGGAATTCTAAATTCTAAATTTAGGTCAGCTGTCCTGTAGAATTCCCAAGTTCTGGATTTGTCTGTTTGCTTCCTTGTGAGTTCATTTAACTTACTCCTCTAGCCCTCTATTTCTGTAAAGTTCATACTGAGTCATATGAGGAGGTGTACAAGGTTTGGTTGTCTTAATTATTGTGTTAAGATTGATCAGTAAGTTTAGGCGTGACAAGCTGATTCCTCCTTTGTAAAGTTTCCTATGAATTCTTCATCTAATGGTTTTCTTCATTGGTGACCATTACCTGCATCAGTTACTTCATTTAAGTTTGTGAAATGATTGTTTTTCTAGTTTCATCATTCCTTCCATGTTTCTTAGCTAGAATTCTGCAAAGAAGAACTTTTTCTCATTAAGTAGGGATGTTTGCCTGTCCTGAAATACAGGCAGTTTTCTTCAAAGCAAGAGGCAGGGATGTTTCAACAATTATTTATGTTCACATTTCATTCTGAAGGACTTAGTTTCATTCCTATGTCTGGCTGAAAGGAAGGCTGGGAAATATAGTCTCTAACTGGGGACCATGTGCCCAGTTAAAATTCTAATTATTGAAGAAGGAGAGAATAGACGTTAAGGGACAACTAGGAATCTACTACAATTACCCAGATCTGCTAGGTCATCCAAACTAGATGCCTAGATTGTCCTTGATTCTTATATTTCTAGTTCCTTTTAACATTGAATCAGGTATCAAGATCTATGATTTTATTTCAAATATTTTTCAAATTTGTTGTTTCCCCACCATTCCTGTTGTAGGCCCTCATCTCAGATGCCTCCTGGCTTGGTTCTGAAGCCGTAGTGATCTGTCTAAATCCGTGTATCTTCTACCATGTATTGCTTCTTTGCTTCATGATAAAACAGATAAGAATTTTGTACAATTCATATCATTTACCTTACCTTAATCCTGGCCCTGATGAATCCCTAGCTTGGTTAAAATTTTGACATTTGATCCTTCATAGATTTTTGTGGATTAATTTTGATTTTTTGAAAATATTGCATTGAGACATTATTTATCTTGAGCATTTTGTGTCCCTTTACATTTCTTGCCTAAGGAAAGTACTTCACTTGCTTTGCCCTGGTCCTGGTCATGCTCAGGAATCACATTAAATAAATTCTTTACCTACCATAGGGGTATTTATAGTTTTGATTCATTTATATGATAGTTTTTAATCTCAATTTAATTTGGCTTAGGTTTTTATTTCAAAACGCTTAGTAGTAATAGTTGACTTTCTGCATAAAAGTGTGCTACTTTTACCTGACTTACCAAGGACAATGAAATCTTGAATGCTAGAGTTGTGCTTCATGAAAATCAGGTGTACATCTGTTCACTAGTATTCAGTGACCAACTACCATGATTGAGTCTGTGTTTGGAATCTGTGGGAAATTTTACCAAATCTTTTACATGACTATTTTCTTTCTTGGAGCTCTCAAAGGCCACTTGGCAGAATTATAATGTCATGCTTTTTACAAATAAAACTTAGATGCCTGGCTTGGTTCTGAAACCATAGTGATCTGTCTAAATTAAAGGTCTTTTTTTTTTTTTTTTGAGACAGAGCCTCAAGCTGTCCCCCTGGGTAGAGTGCTGTGGCATCACAGCTCACAGTAACCTCCAACTCCTGGGCTCAAGTGAGTCTCCTGCCTCAGCCTCCCAAGTAGCTGGGACCACAGACACCCTCCACAATGCTCGGCTATTTTTTGGTTGCAGCCATCATTGTTGTTTGGTGGGCCCTGGCTGGATTTGAACCCGCCACCTTAGGTGTATGTGGCTGGCACCTTAGCCACTTGAGCCACAGGCGCCAAGCCTAAATTAAAGGTTTTATAAAGTACAAAATTATACTTTAAAACATTTTTTGCTTTTCATAGGTGTGTAAACAGTGCATGTTAAATGTAGGAAAAACGGAATGCAGAAAAAACACAGAGAAAAATACCCAATAGCCTCACCTCTCTGATATAAACTACTTTTAATATTTGGACGTGTGTTCCTCCAGTCTCCTTGTGTTTGGGTATATATTTAACTTTATATTTTTTTTTAGTTTACATGGTTTTAATAAAAATTACATAGAGACTACTTTGCAATCTTTTTCTCTTTTTAGAAATTATTTTTTGACATCTTTCAATGTCAACAAATATTATTATACAATGGAATTTGATGGATCCATAGTATACATATTTCTTTAAATAAATGTATTATAATTTATGGAAGCAATCTGTGTTGTTGTTTTTGGATACTTAGGTTTTTTCTTATTTTCACTAATCATATTTCTTTACTCCAGCATTGGTAGTAACTAATCATATTTTATTTTATTTTATTTTTTTGAGACAGAGCCTCAAGCTGTCCCCCTGGGTAGAGTGCTGTGGCATTACAGCTCACAGCAACCTCCAACTCCTGGGCTCAAGCGAGTCTCTTGCCTCCAGCTCTCAAGTAGCTGGGACCACAGGCGCCCGCCACAACGCCCGGCTATTTTTTTGGTTGCAGCCATCATTGTTGTTTGGCGGGTCCAGGCTGGGGATTCGCACCTGCCACCTTAGGTGTACGTGGCTGGCGCCTTAGCCGGTTGAGCTATAGGCGCCGAGCTGGGAAGCATTTTTTAAATAAAGCGGCAACATTTGGTCAACACGCCCAGTTGTGAATAGAGTTCTTCATTTAGTATTAAATCCTATCCTGTCAGACAGGTATAGTTTTACCATTTTACAGATGCAGGAACAAAGGCTAGGCCCCTGGTTAATGGCACTTTCTGGCCTGAAGCTGTGTTCCTTGTGCCTCCATCTGCATCCGACTAGCAGAATTTTGATCTCCTATTTCTAACAGGGCAAACTGCAGGCCAGCACGGGGGTGGGGGGGATGGGGGGGTGGAGGGTGGGGGGTGGGTAAGGTGGGCGGGGGTGTAAAAGCTTCCCAGAGAGCTCAGGTCTGGATATCACCCTGACTTAGCAGGCAGTCTGAGCCAACACAGGACAGGTTCCCTTCCGAGGCCATAGCTCACAGGCTGATTGAGAGAGTGAAATGTGTTCCCTCACGACAGCCGATGTGTTTTCAAAATGAATTGTCATCTCGCCGTCTACTCTGCACGGTATTTTATGACTATCTATCTTTGATAACAGAGCGCGACAATTAAGGTGAAATCCGCATATGCAAACCTAACAATTTTTTGGCATTTCCCATTCATCTTAGAACATCTGGGCTCAAAGCAGATGGGTGCCCCCACCCCATCACGGCACGCGTGGATGTGCGCACACATGCACCTACACACAGAGGCAGGCGTGCCACACACACACACACACACACACACACACGGCTTGAACACCCCCATCTGACTTAGCTTCTCTCTTGCTCTCACTTTGTGAAAGTCTCTTCATTCACTTTGCTTTCTTTGTCCCCTACAAATCGGCTTCGTTCCCTGCTGAGCCGTAATGGACAGAGAACTGGACGTGGAGCTAGAAGGTCCAGCCTGAGGCCTGAAACATTGCTCGGTAGTCACAGGACCTGACCAAAAAAGATCTCCAGATTTGCAGTTGGACAGATTATGAATCCGTGACTCTTGAGACTCACCAGCTGTGTGGTTGCAGGCAAACTGCTTAATCACTCTGAATCTCACGTCCTCATCTTCAGACCTGCATTAGTGTTACTACTGGCTTCGAGAGTTTGCTGTGAAGGTGAAGAGGGCAGGTAAAAGGTCAGGCATATCGGGTGGTGCCTGTGGCTCAAAGAAGTAGGGCGCCAGCCCTATATGTCAGAGGTGGCAGGTTCAAAGCCAGCCTCGCCCAAAAAGTAAAAAAAAAAAAAAGGTCAGGCACATTTCCTGAAGGCCACACCTCTTGGTTCCTTTTCCCACCTTAATCACCATCTCTCTGCCTCTCACGATTCTCTTCAGGATAATAATATTTATCTCATAAGATTACATGAGAAAAGATACCTGCAAGTATTATGAAATAGTGACCTTTTTTTTTTTTTTTTTAGACAGAGCCTCAAGCCATCACCCTGGGTAGAGTGCGTGGCATCAGCTCACAGCAACCTCCAACTCCTGGGCTTAAGGGAGTCTCTTGCCTCAGCCTCCCAAGTAGCTGGGACTACAGGGGCCTGCCACAATGCCCAGGCCTTTTTTGGTTGTAGTTCTCATCACTGTTTGGCAGGCTGGGGCTGGATTCAAATTTGCCAGCTCTGGTGTATGTGGCTGGTGCCTTAGCCACTTGAGCTACAGGCGCCGAGCCTGGTAACCTATTTTTAATTGACTCATTTGCTTGTTCACTCAATCAAGAAATAGTTCTTATTAAGGATGTAATGTTAAATGCTATTCGTGACTATGCAGAAGACTCAGACACAGAACTTACCCTAAAGAAATATTTGTTCTCCAGATATACCTCACTTCTCTAGAAACATGTAATATGAGGCAAAAATTAAAAGTGGGGCCAGCATGTTTATGAAGCTTAGATAAAAGGAGATACCTTCCAAACGAGCCATCAGCCAAAGATCCAGGAGAGACCTGATATTCCAGAAGACGCTTGGCAGGAAGGGAGGAGATATTGGCTAAATTCAGGTGGAAGGCCCAGCCTGAGTGAGGTCACGGCCCAGCCTGAGTGAGGTCACAGCCCAGCCTGAGTGAGGTCACAGCAGTGACAAAGACCAAGGCACCCTGATTGTACTGTGGGGACAATGGGAGGGTCATGGTTGATGAGGTGCAAACATGGGTGGAGAACCATTTATAAAGAAAGAAACATTTGTAAAGAAACGTGGACTTTTAATTTTATAAACAATGGGGGAGCCACAGAAGCTTTCTGAGCAGGAGCCTGGGGTTACTTGCCCCAGTTTTCTTGAAGATGAGTAGTAACGTGGAGGGAGGGTTGTAGTAAGGGTAAACGGAGGCCCACGAGGGTCAGTTAGGGGAGCTTCAGAGAGACATGAGGCCCTGAAATGGGTCAGAGACGGTGAGGATGAAGATGTGGCTGTGCTGGGGGACAGGGGCCGAGAGCTGACTCAGGTTAAATGGCTGCTGAGTTCTCAGACAAGGAGAGAGGACGCTGGAGAGAAAGGGCATCGGAGAAATTTCAAGAAAAAGCTTGTTGGCCAGGCGCAGTGGCTCAGACCTGTAATTCTAGCACTCTGGGAGGCCAAGACAGGTGGATTGCTAGAGCTTGAGAACTTGAGACCAGCCTGAGCAAGAGAGACCCTGTCTTAATAAAAATAGAAAAACTAGCCAGGCATCCTGGTTGGCACCTATAGGCCCAGCTACTCGGGAGGCTGAGGCAAGAGGACCACTTGAGCCCAAGAGTTTGAGGTTACTATGAACTATGATGCCATAGCACTCTACCCAGGGCAAAAGAGTAAGACTGTCTCAAAACAAACAAACAAAAAAGAACAAGAAAAAGCTTGTTTAGGAAGAAAGATACTACAGCTTGTACGTAGGTCCCTATGAAAGTTTTGAGACAGATTGTTGTGGTCCTTAATTTCACTTCCAGGAAACACCGTTGACAGCATCCTCTGTGATTCACAGCTGCACGGCACCCTGTGCAGGTTTCACCTTGCTCCCCTTCTTGGTGGTGTTGGGAGGGCTTCATTTTTTTCCTGTCTGCAGGGACTTTACATTTCTTGATTTTTGTATAGCTCAAAACTTTCATAATGACCCACCATGTACAAAGAAGAAGAAAATTAATTTTCCAGGATTTTAGAGGTCAGGGAGGGCAGTGAGATCACTTTAGTAGTGAGGTCTATTCCCCGGGAGAGGAGCTGTGGGAAGGTGGGAGGAGATGCACCTGCAGGGAGGGGGCTCTGTGGGTCTGTGTCCGTTGCCTATGGATGTGGAGGGAGGAGGGGAATGGTGAAAGAGGTGGGTCTCAGCAGTGTCCCCCTGAGCTGGCCCCAGGGTGTCCAGATAGAGCACGTCTGCATCCTGCCACCTGTTCAGTAAAGCATTGTGAACTAGCCGTCATGACTGGGTGACCTATGGACAAATGGAAATAGTGGCTCTCCAAATGGGTTACAAGTAGGGTAGGACTGAGGACCAGAGGACCCAGGAATCGGAACAAAGAAAGGTAAGAGGAAGAGAGACCTGGAAACTAGAGGCTTGAGAGATCCCTCAGGACCCACAATTAGCGTTCTCTTCTGTCAAGTTTTACCTGAATCTGAGGAAAGGCAGGTATAGTAATAACGACTGGGTGTCTTTACCCAATCCCCACGTTTAAATCAGATGCACGGTTCTTACGCATGCAAGTTATTTGTTAAATTGTCACGTAAGTGAAAAGTGGACCATCCTCTAAAGAGAGAATCTAAATATCTCCTCAGATACTGATCCAGCTGTGCATCCTTGGGCAAGTTAACCAACTTCTCTGAGCTCTAGTTCTTCAATTATAAAATTGAGTTAATACTTTCCACCTCAAATACTTCTGATGAGGATTAAATGAGATATAGGAAATGCCTGCTACATAGTATGTGTTCAGTTATTATCTGCCTACCTACCTGTCTATCTCTATTAATTTAATGTATGCCTGGAAGAGCAAAAGACCGTATGCAGTACAATATCATCGGTGCAGATGTGAGGCTGTTCTTGCCATTTTGAGTCTAGAGAATGCCTCTGAAGATGTCTGTTTAAGACATCTGGTCCCGTCAAGACACAGATATGCTGGATCTTAACGATATCCAATGTCTGCAGGAAACAGGGAAGCCCATTGAATTTCATGTATTTTTCAGGCTCCAGGTGTTTGTCAAGGGAGCTAGAACCTTCTTGTTACTATTGGCATTTCCTACCTTTTTCTGGTGGCTTTCTGTCTGAGCTGATACACAGCATTAGCTTGGTTTCCATCCTGCAAAACAGACTGATCGGACCTCAGAAGGGCTGTAAGAGCCACTGGCAAAGAACACACACTTCTGGAACCACATCCTGGTTTGGCTTTTGCCTCTGTCTGAAAATAAGATCCCTCTGCTTAGCTGGGATTGGTGAACTATCTTCTGCTCTAAAGGGCAGTGGTCTTTGCTATCTGGGCCACTTGTAGGGTGTTTGGCTAATCGATAGCCTGGTTACTAATTAAACGCATTTGGATGAGAACTGGGTAAGTGCTGGTGGTTTCAAGAGTCAGAAGCCCTCCCAGGTGCCAGCCTGCAGACGCCTTTTACTCCAATTCCCCCAGTAGATAGTTATATTCCTTCGAGGCAAAAGAGTTTGGTGGTTTCCGGATGAAATGTTTGCTGTTGCCTTCTTCATCTTATTTTTGATGACTTGTCAGCCTGGGGTAACTGCACAGGAGAAGGGGAACCAGTAAGTGAACCATACGTCTCTGCGCACGGGAATCACCTGCTGGGGAACAGAGACACTTTTATGTTTGCAGTAGGCTGTGTTAGGATGGGATGCAACCTCTTTTCATATTATTACTAATCCTAAGAAGGGGGGTGGAAAGTGAAGGGACCCTGGATTGGGAGTCAGGTCATGTATAAATCACAGCTCCATTACTTAGAAGCTGGGCAATCTGGAGAAAAATCACTTAATCTCTTTGATCCTCAGTTTCCCAGGCTGTCAGATGAGAATAACCGTGTCTCTTCTGAAAGAGCAGTAGTAGCAGAGAATAATCATGCCTCTTCCACATTAGTAGATGAAATGAGATCCCGGATATAAAATGCACTCTGCTTACAGTAGGCATTTCATAAATGATAGCTCCCTTGGCTGATGTTGGACAGGTAACATCATGCCTCTACTTCTTTATCTGTAAAAGAGAATCATAAGCATCCCTGTCTCACGGGGTGTAGGGAGGATAGGATGGTATAATGTATGCAAACTCATTTTGAGAAAAGCAGAGGATTGTAGAGATACTGAGTTATTTCATTCTAGAAATGAGCCTACCTCTGGCTAGGGGATAACAGAGGGAAGAGATTTTTTTCAAATGTACAATACATTCTATTTCCTTGGCTTTCCAACCTGGCTTCATGTTCTTAATACCACAATATCAAGTATTTTGTGGTGCGTAAGTAGGCCCTCATTCCACCTTTTAGGAGGGCTTTACAGGAGTCCCTGTCTGCCAAATACTGAAGATTTTAAATAGACTTATTTTATTCAAATTCTCGTTAGTTGATGACATTTTGAATCATTAGTACTTATTAAATGTTAGAGCCAGAGGTTTTTTTGTTGTTGTTTAAGTAATAGTTCAGAAGAGGGGAAGCATTTTGATAAGCAGTTAATTTGTAACTTGTATTTAAAGCAAATACAATTCCGAAAAATCAGAAAATTCATCTCTAATAATTAGAAGATAAAGGCAGGGGAGCCATGGGAAAGGAAATCTCTGCCAAGATGCCCTTAATTATAAAAGCTTATCATTGTAATCCTTTTTGAAAATGAACAAAGAGTCTTGATGTTTGATGAACTTATCAAACAAGACAGACCAGTGAAGAGGCAAATTTCAAGTCAAGGCCAAAGAGAACCAATTAACTGATTTACAAAGTGCTGAAGTAGGAAACCACAAGGTCTTTGTGTCTAATGCCAATGTTCTGACGCTGGCTTTGACAATGAAAAACTGCGTAGAGAAATGACTTGACTAGGTTCAAATTCTGGTGCTGGCGCTGGCGTTTTCTAGCCCTGTGACCTCAGGCAGAATATTTTACTTTGATGACTTCCTGTTCCTCACCTGTAAAAGGAAAGCACATGAAGAACAAGAATTAAACGGGCGAAATATACTCAGCACAACGCCTCGTGCTAGTGAGGACTCCGTGACAGCTGTCACTGGTGTGACGATTATCATTACGTAATGATTATCGTTAATTCTTGGTATTTCCATTCTCTCCAACGGCTGCCAACAATCAGATCAAACTTGTAGTAGGCCAACTGGCATGAACCTTCCAAATCAGTCAGAGATTTCTAATTTTTTAAAGTTCTTTTAAACAATAGTACTTCCCCCCCAATAAAATTTCCTGTGAATCCAAACATTGAAAACAGACGATACCTATTTCCATGTTTAATGGTACACGTTTAGTTTGCAAGCTCATGTTTAACTGTTATAAAATTCATAGTAGAAAAGTGAATTGTTTGAAGACAACGTTTTAAAACAATAGTGATGGAAGAAAATTGTAATCTTCAGCCTCAAAATCAATGGATTCTTGTCCTTTCAGTCTGTGTGTTGCTTTAGAAGTTGACAAAATTTGCCATCCTTTGTGTTTATTCAGGTTTGTTCTATGACTAAGAGTATGGTCGATCTTAGTGAATACTCTCAATGCACTCACAAATGTTTATTGTGCTGCTGTTCAGTCAAATTCTAAGTCTGTAACATCAAGGTGGTTGTTACTGTTGCTCAAATTTTCATCTTCAAGTTCTATCACTTAGTGAGGGGAATGTTGCAATCTCCAACTCTATTTGTGGATTTGCCTATCTCTCTAAGTTTGCGCTCTATGTATTTTGAAGCTCTGTTATTAAATACACAGAAATACACAGAAATACACATAGATAAATGTATAAGATTATTCTGTCTTCTTGACAGTTTTCCCCCTTGCTGTTAATGAAAGACTCTCCTCATCCCTGGAAATTATCCTTGTTTTATGCCAATTTTTTTCTGTTACTAACATTTATTTTTGCTCTCTTATGATTTTTGTTTGTAATGGTGAATATTTTTCCAATATTTTAACTTATTGTATTATGATTTAAAGTATGCAGATTGCACACAAACTTTATGGAAACCCCGGATAGAGGAGCCTTGTTTTATCCAGTCTATTAATCTCTTTTAGTCATAGGACTGAGATCATTTACATCAAATGTAATTATTGTTATGCTTGGGTTTGAGCATATCAGAAAATGCCCTGGCGTCTTTATTTCCCACTAGTTCTATGTCTTCTTTGGTTCTGTTTTCTCCCTTTCGGATCATCTCTTGGGGTAAATGTTTTTCTGATTCCAAATGGATACATTAGTTATTCTACTTCATTTAATTCTTTTGGTCGTTACGGTAAGTGTGGTAACATATGTCATTAATCATACCACTCCTGATACCATTTTTATTCTACTTGAATAACTCCCTTTGAAATTTCTGACAGTGAAGATCTTTTTGGAAGTTAATTCTTCTTAATTTATCGATTTGAAAGATCTCTTTGCCAAATACAAAACCCTAAGTGAATTCTAAGGGGATGGTTCCTCTCCCTCCTTTACGTTACCTTCTTGGCTTGTATACTCTTCAAGGAGAAATCTTCTGTGTTCCTTACATATTTTTTTTTCTTTGACTTCTTTTAAGGTTTTCTGTTTACCTTTGATTTTCGGAGGTTACATTTTAATGTCTTGCTATAGTTCCGTGGGTTTATAATTTTCATGAAATTTGGATTTTTTGTCATTATTGTGGCCTCCAGTCTCTCACCTCTCCTCCTGACAATGCAATTACAGCGATGCTTGCTATGGTCCCACACGTCACAAGGCTCTGTCCTTTCTTACCGGCTCGTCTTCTTCTCTCTTTGTTTCCTTTCAGTTCCTTTCTATCATCATATCTTCAAGTTTGCTAATGTTTTTTCCTTCCGTGTTTAATCCACTACTAAGCTTATCCAGTGAATTTCTCATTTCACGTATTGTAGCTTTCAGATTTAAAATTTTCAGTAGCAACTTTATATCTCATACTTCCCTCATTATGTTCATAATTCTCCTTAAACAATTGAATATATTTAATGTGTATTGTAATATATTGTATACATACAATAATGCTTTTAAAGTTATTGTTTGCTACTGTCATCATTTCTGCTTCACAGGTCGTTAGAAGTAGATAGGGATTGTTTAATCTACTCATGTTACAGATGAAGAAAATAACCCTAGAATGAGAAGAGGAGTATTCAATAACAGCAAGAACATTGCTAGGCATTTCCCCAATATTAGCCAATTTAATTCTTTTTTTTTTTTTTTTTTGAGACGGAGCCTCAAGCTATCCCCCTGGGTAGAGTGCCGTGGCATCACAGCTCACAGCAACCTCCAACTCCTGGGCTCAAGCGAGTCTCCTGCCTCAGCCTCCCAAGTAGCTGGGACTACA
>CAUYTI010003259.1:0-42028 GCA_963575145.1 Galago senegalensis
GCAGAGGGAGAGAGAAGGAGGGAGGGAGGTGGGAGAAAGGTAGAGAAGAGAGAAGGAAGGAGGGAGGGGTGGGGTCTCAGTATGTGACACACCTTCTGGGGGCAAGACACAATTGTAAGAGGGACTTTACCTAACAAATGCAATCAGTGTAACCTGGTTTCTCGTACCCTCAACGAGTCCCCAACACTAAAAAATAAATTAATTAAAGAAAAAAAAGACCTCTGTGACTGATAAGTACCATTTATACTCATGACTCTAGTCCAGCTCTGTGCTCAGCAACTCCTGCAGCTGGGTGAGTTCTCCAGCAGAAGACATCTGTCCTTGACTGTCATGGAAATGCACCCATCCCTGGACAGACATGCTGAGAAGGTACAAATCCCAGAGTCCACCTAGCTCACCCTGCCAGCCTGCGCTGAGACAGAGACAAGACCGAGACAGAGGACCAGGTCTGCAGAAGAGAAGACCCATCCTGCATGGCCACTGTCTAGTCACTGTCTGTTTCCTTTTCAACGCGGTTCATTTTTTTTTTTAACCAGCCCTTTTATTGACCTTATAAACTGCCAAGTTAAATGTATTGTTTAGGAGAGCCACTTGAACAAAAGGGGCCTGGCCAACTTTGCACTCACTCTCTCGGTGGTGTCCCAACTGGAAGGAACAGATAAGCCCTGTTTGTCAAATGGGATGGTAATACCCTGGTCTGGGAACTCTTATCACCCCGAGCACCTAGAAATTTATTTCCGTGCACTCTCAGCAAAAAAAAAAAGACTAATTTTTTTTGAAATGGAATATTTATTGTGTGATTTATTTCTACCTATAAAATTTAAGTTTGAAAAATTCAGCAAAGCTACAAATAAAATATTAAAAGTATCCATTATCTGCAATATGGGAAATATTACCCAAACTGTTAATTTCTGGTTTTGTCCTTCCTGTTGTTATTTTGTTTTCTTAATATATGCCCACGACACAGATTTTCTTCTTGTCTTCCAATGCCCTCTACATTGGAAGATCATGCTGTTTTGTATCCTGCTTTTTTTTAATTAAAAATATATTGTTAACATTTCATTTGTTCTTAGAAACACAACTTCTAATGATTATATAAGAAGTCATCATATACGTCTATCAAATCTTATTCAAGTATTTCCTGATGGTCAAAGATTTGCTGTTTTCCTAGTACCATATAAGACAATGCCATGAGATCACACTTACACAGAAATCACTGTGTGTACCTCTTATTATTTCCTCTGTGTAAATTCTTACAAGTAGAATTTCTGGATCAAAAGGGAAATTTGTAAGATTTTTTTAAAAAATATATTTCAAATCATCTCTCAGGAAACTGTATACATTTTTATCCCTCTCAGCAATGACTGGAGAGTCTCACAACACGGGGCAGTATTATTGCAAAACTTCTGATGACTTAATGAGGAGAAGAGATATCACATTGAGCCGTTTGCGTTTCTTTTATTACCAGAGACCGAATTTGCGATGTGTATTAGATAGTTGCACTTGTTCTATTGTGAATCAACTTTTAAATATCTTCAATTGATCATTTGCTATTTTTATATTTTTCTTGTTGATTTATAAGAGCCTTTTATATAATGATGGTAACAGTGTGTTGTATATGTTGCTAATGTTATTCAATAATTATTTACTATTCAAAATAAATTTGTATTTTAATAAACATGCAAGGTTTTTAAATGTTCTTTATGTACATTGCCAAATGTAATAACCCTCCCTTTCAGGACTTCCTTTTTTTTTTTTATATAAAGCTTATCTCCATAATAAGATCAAATAAATAAGAACCTAAATTTTCTTTCAGTTGCTTAATGGTTTCATTTTAGTGTGTAACTACTTCATCCACCTTGGTCTACTGCAATGTGTGGTATTAAATGAGAACAGTGGAGTCTTTATTTAAATAGTTAATTAACTGTCCTGACTTCATTTATTAAATATTCTCTTCTCAATTTTATTTGTGATGTTACCTTTATATATACTAGACTTTTAAATAAGAATTTCTATATTTATTTTTATTTATTTATTTATTTATTTTTAGAGAAAGCGTCTCACTTTATCACCCTCGGTTGAGTAGTATGGTGTCACAGCTCATAGCAACTTCCAACTCCTGGGCTTAGGTGATTCTCTTGCCTCAGCCTCCCGAGTAGCTGGGACTACAGGTCCCCACCACGAGGCCTGGCTATTTTTTTGTTGCAGTTTGGCCAGGGCTGGGTTTGAACCCACCATCCTTGGTATATAGGGCTGGCACCCTACCCACTGAGCCACAGGCACCGCCCTACTAGACTTTTATAATACAATCTGTTTCTGTGCTACTTGGATTCATTGGGAAGTCTACACTTCTGTCACCAGCAAACTTCCTTCAATATTACAGCTTTAGAATAAAATTTAATATATAAAAATTCTTCCTCACCTACTACAACTATGTATTTTTTAAGTTTATTTATTTATTTTTATTTATTCCATGTATTCTTCCAGATGAGATCTGTTCTCCATTTCATATTGGTCCTCTGAAAGATATCAGATACAAATAAAAAAGAAATCCAAAATGTAGACAAAGTAAAATTTATATCTATGTCATATTTACAAGCAGAGTTGATGATTTTATTTAGAAATGTTTCTCCTTTATTTGGATACATACTTAATTAATTATCTATTATTGATGTATACTATAATTAATTATCCATTACCTATGTTAATAGAGAATAGCATATCTGAACAATATTGCCAAAACCTCATTTTAGTTAGTTCTTTTGACTTTTTTTATCTTAAACTTTTTACCAGAGCTATTAGAAAAAATGCCAATGAGAAAGCTTAATTTTTTCTTTCTTTCTTTCTTTTTTCTCTCTTTCTTTCTCTTTCTTCTTTCTTTCTTTCTTTCTCTTTTTCCTTTGTTTTCTTTTCTTTCTTCTTTTTTTTCTTTCTTCTTTTTTTTTTTGATCTTCTTTTGCAGAGGTGACAGCAAACCCCCAAACTGTTGATAATACACTCAGTGACCCTCAGGCGTGTCTCATCCTTCTACTGAAAAAATATCCCCTAAAATAATCAAGAGCTAAAACCTCAAAGCCACCTATCAAGCATTCCTTTACTTTCTTTTCTTTAGAAGTAAAGAAATACAATTTAATCAAGTCCCATGTATTTATCTTTGTTGTTGTTGTCATTGCCTTTGGGGTCTTAGTCATAAAGTCTTTGCCTACATTTTTGTACCTTATATTTAAGCCTTTTATCCATCTTGAATTAATTTTTGTGAGTGGTAAGAGATAGGGGTCCTGCTTCATTCTTCTACATGCAGCTTTCAAATTTTCCCAGCCCCATTTACTGAATCTGTACACGTTCCCCCAGTGTATGTTGTTGTCTGCTTTATTGAAGATCAGTTGGTTGTAGGTAGGTGGTTTTATATCTGGGTTCTTTATTCTGTTCCATTAGTCTATGTCTCTATTTTTGTACCAATGCCACGCTGTTGTGGTTACTATAGCCTTGTAGGTGCTGTACCTCAAGAATGAAAACACAAACACCACATGCACTCTCTAATAATTTGGAACTAATTGATTGGCACACATGGGCACAGAATAAAGTAAAAATCACTGGAAATTAGTAAGGGGAGTGGAGCAGGGTGGAAGGGGTAGGAACCTACCTAACAGGTAAAATGGACACTACTTGGGTGATGGGCACATTTATAGCCCTGACTAAAGCATTATAAAATCTACCCATGTGACAAGACCATTTGTACCCCCTCAATATTTTGAAATAAAAAAATTTAAATTAGGGCAGCACCTGTGGCTCAAAGGAGTAGGGCCCCATATGCTAGAGCTGGTAGATTAAAAACCAGTCCTGGCCAAAAACTGCAAAAAAATTTTTTTAATTAAAATTAACAAAAATAGGTGGCACTCATAGTTCAGTGGGTAGGGCACTGGCCACATATACCCAGGCTGGTGGTTTCGAATCTGACCCAGGCCAGCTAAAACAATGACAACTGCAACAACAACAACAAAAATAGCTGAGCATTGTGGCAGGTGCCTGTACTTCCAGCTACATGGGAGGCTGAGACAAGGGAATTGCTTGAGGCCAAGAGTTTGAGGTTGCTGTGAGCTGTGATGCCACAGCACTCTACCAAGAGTGATATAATGAGACTCTGTCTCAAAAATAAATAAATAAAATAAAATAAACAAAAATAATTAAAGAAATACAAAATATGAGAATAGGCTACAGAGTTTCAATTGTAAAACCATTGCCTGGGGTAAAATACGGGGTAGAGGTTGAAAGGACCATCTAACCAACCAGCCACTCCCTGTATTAGAGAAGGAGTCCCTTCTATAACACCCTGTGGCCAGCAGTTGTTTCTCTTCTACAGGAATACTTTTAGTACCAGGTTGCTCTCTAACTGACATTCAGTTGTTGCAATGAAAAGCTAAAAAGAGAAATTGGAATTATTCAAAATTATTGGAAATTATTGAAAGTGACCTCAAAATTGTTTAAAGGCAAGTAAGTTGAGATGTTCTATAATCCAAAAATAACAATTCCAGCAATAATTGCTGGTCTGTCTATTGATTTGCAATATTAGGGGCTCCAAGATAGATGACCCTTGTGCGTGAGAAGCAGCCCCAACCATCACCATTAACACCAGCAAACATTTAAGGGGCTAAGATTTCAAACAATGTTCTGAACAAGACATAGACCTTGAAGAAGCCCAGGTCAGAGGCCTTGCCCTTGGAGACTTACAATCCAACTGGGTAGTCAGTGCACACATCCAGTAACACTAGTCACATGGAATCAATGCCAAGCAAGTATCAGAAGGAATACAGCTTCATTCTCTTTCTTGTGAACTGAGTCATTTGTGGCTCCAATTTGCTTCCTATCTTCAATTTCCTTTGCCTGAATGTCCTAAGCTTTTTATTTATTTAGCTTCACTGGATTATACACATCTTATTTGTCCCCTTCTGTGCTCACAGAGGACAGAGGAGTAGTTATAAGCTTGGATACAAACAGTTTATCCACCAACATCTATAAAATCCCATTCTGGCTCAGGGTCAAGCTTTAAGCCACTGCAGTGCAAAGTCACCCCTCACTGACATCAGACTCCTTGGAAGCATCATATTTGTTTGGCAAATAAACCCATCATTCAAAATTCAGTTCCAAAAAACTGCATTGAGATTGAAAAGGGCTCTTTATAAAAAATTAAGCCAGTCATTTCAAAACATTTAAAATCAAGCATGTGGAAATGTTGTGATGCAGCTTCTCAGACTTTTCCTTTGTCTGACTTGCTTTGATTCACTATTTTACATTTTCTAAAAAGATTTGGATTTCTATGATACACATAATGTCCACACTGCCCACAACAATGTCAAATGAAAGACTTAACTTGTTACCTAGTCCCCTGCCTACTAAAATAGTGCTGTCTAATCAGGCCTCTCTCTGCAGGAAACAGGCCTTCCTACAGCAGGAAGCAGAGGAAAGAGAACTGGAGACAGTGATCCCAGCGGCTTTTTTGCCAGAAAGGACAAAATGGCTCTTCTGGCAACTCCTGACTCAGGAAATCACTGAATTAAGTAGTCAATCTGCAGAGTAATTTAGCATGTCATCTGCTTCCTGGCAACAGATATTTGGAAGCGTTTTTATTTTAATTCACTCTGTCATCATCAGGGTTAGAGCTGCTTCTCTCCAAGGACCTCGTTTAGAGATTTTTCTATAGTTTCTACAGAGCCAGTTCTTTTAGCGTCTTCCTCCTTTTCTAGGCTCTAACGGTCTCACACCTCCTTTGATTTCCGTCTTGGTCAAGCAAACCCTGTGGTCAGAGCTAAATATAAGTTGTATGTGGGTGGGTAGAGGTCCATGCAACGTTTCCCTGGAAAATATGTCTGTGAGTGTGCAAAAGAATGAAGGTGCAGTTGCACGCCCACAAAGAGTTGCAGTAGCCTTGTTCTCTGCAGGGGAGGGAGAATTGGATAAGAGGTCTATAACTTGGCGGTCATTCCTGCTTCATCACAGGCAGTCTCTATAATGTTATAAAAATAATTTTCCTCCCCACTCCCCCACTTCTCTATTTTAGGAGTAAACAGTCATCTTCCTCATTTGCAGACATCAGAGATAGCTAATGCCCGCAAGTTATGAACAAGTAGCCCTAATTGCACACATTAGAGGAAGACTGGCAAATGCACTCTAGGGGTGATAACTATCTACGTGGTTAGAGCAGTGTCTTATAGCTCAACACACATCCACAAAATACCTAAAAGCATAGTGTGTGACATATATACAGCAGGACCATGAGATTCTCACTGTGCATACACATTTGTAGGTTGTCACCATTGAGGCGGACTATGGCTAACTACAGGGAAGGGTGACAAGGCGTCAGGAAGGTAGCAATTTTTATCTGAGAGAGAGGTCAGCTTGCTCCTGTCTTGACAGGTGCACTCTGGGGCTTCAGCATCAGAGCCCAGAAAAGCATGTCCTGATGTTGCACACGGCAGAAAAGAGGTCTCCACCAAATACTCAAGAAGCACTGACTTTAGAGTCTCTTAAGGTCAAATCCTACATCTCCCAGAAAAAAACTAAGCTGAGCTTTTTATATGCCTTTATTTCTTTTGGCTCTTGGAGCAAGCCTGGAAGATCAGTAAAATTATCCCCATTTCACAGATGATGAAAATGAGGTGGAAGGAGGCTAAACAATATTTCCATTGTTCGTAGAGACACTTAGCGATTGAGTTAGATTTTTAATCTATCTGATCCCAGCGTCCATCTCTCATCCTCTTTCCACTAGATCACATTGTTTTCCATGTAATGTTTCTGTTATTCTCTGTACTCCCCAGTGTAACATGGAGATACTAACACCTTAACTAATGAAGATCAAAAACATTACCTACATGAGAGCACTTCATAAAAGTGTAAGTGGTGATTCTAACAGTGATCCCATTGATTCCAGTTCACGGCTTCTTCCATCAGCCGCATTATTATAAACACATGTGAAAAGCTTATACCAGGCTAGGTACATAGGGTCGCATTTGACACATAACTGAAGTATCACTTTATATTTCACTGACATTAAAGAGTTTACATATTTTAACCCAGTTCACCTATATTTTGAGGTGCTGCAACTCAGGAGTTCTTGTAGATATCCAACTCCATATTAATCATTTATTTACCCTTAGCTTTTTGCTTCAAAAGCCTCATTTAAAGATCCACATATTCTTTTTGTTGTTGTTGTTGCAGTTGTCATTGTCTTTAGCTGTCCCAGGTTGGGTTCAAACCCACCAGCCTTGGTGTCAGTGGCTGGCACCGTAATCACTGTGCTATGGGTGCTGAGCCAAGATCCACATATTCTTAAGCACTGCCATGTTCGTTAAGAAAAATCTTGCCTAGAAATCAAATTATAGTTTACTAGGTATGATTTCAAATTCATGGGCAAATATCAAAATAGCCTAATGAATTATGTAGAGAGATTTAGTCATTTCCTGGTTTCTTCTACTTTTCTGTAGTCACCACCACCCTGGTACAGAAAGAGCCAAAAATATACATGGGAGGACGTGTCCTGCCCTTCAGGAGACATAAATAAAACATAAATAAAGATGGCTCATGAAGGATTATAAACAATTTGCTATTCAAATTCACTAACAGCATTCATTAGCAAACTATCCTGTAAACTTTCCTGTTAAGAACTAAATTCCAAAGTTTAGGATTTCAGAACTGCATAATTTGAATACATTTTTGAACCAGCTAATGGAAAATTATATTGATTCCACATGTGCCCAGCTTATAACTAGCTCAGTAATTCCTTCCCTCTTTCCAGACACAAACTAATAGCCTCTTTTGCTTTCCCTGATAGAAAAGTATACTGATTTTTCAGGGTCGGGGGAACGTGGAGGAGAGAGGACTCTCACGAAAGTGTGTAATTCACTCAGGACTTCAGGGCAGTGTTAGAGATTATGTAAATCTTTGATTCACGGGATGTAGTTCCTGTGGTGATAAAAGCCTCACCTTACATCAGGGATTGGTTCATAGCCACATAACAAGCTGAACTTTTGTCTTCTTCACAAAAGTCTTTGAATTACATTGTGTACTTTTACAATACAGACAAAAAAATCATATTAAATGGTTTCAGTAAAGCACACTCACTAAATAGAACAGAGCTTTACATAAAAATAATTTTATATTCAGGAGTTATTCCACGAGAAAAGCTGACTCATGAGACTCAGGGTCTGAACACCTGGGCTTGAGCCAGGCTGCGTGACCTCTAAATCATCTCATGCCTTTGAAGAAATCCCACGTCCACTTACTCTACCGTGCCTCTTTTAAGTTGCGGGATTCTAACTTGATGGATCCCACCACCCATGCTCTGGGACTGACGTCAGTAGTGGCACTTAGAGGCTTGTTGGGCGTATGCACAGAGTAATACCTCATATGCGAGCCCAGAAGCATGCCAGAATGTAATAAACGTAAAGTAAACATTCGTTTCTGGTTTTGCTTTTGTTATTATTTAGATAATGGTCGCTGTATAACAGGACCTTCAATTTCAACTCCGGTGCCATGTCATTTAAAGGTAATCAAAGCAGAACTAATTATCTTGCCTCCTCAGACATGAACACATGAATATCTTCAAAATCTTTTTCATTTACTCACTAGCATCTGAGCTCATGTATTATCACAAATCTGTTTAATTTCCTTTATGAAGAAAGACCAGCAGACAGCCCTGGAGTGGAAACGTTCCCCGTGGGTGGTGCCTCGGATCCAGTTTTCTCCGTTCACATTTAAAGAAGGTGCTTAGTTAACCGCAAACCCAGAGCGGCTGGCCTTGAGCACTTGGAGGCTCCCAGTAGGTCCTGCTTTCCAGAAAAATTGGTGACTGAGCCTCAGCTCAGTGGCCAAGGTCATTGGAGAGTTTACTAATTACCTCTGGAAAAGCCCCTGGGGATGAAAGGAGTGTGTGACAAAGGGGCCTTCAGGTCCTCCACACCTGCAAAAGCCCTTTCTATTCTGTAACAGATGCTTAAATATTATGTATACTGCAAACAAAAAAAAATTGAAGTTACTTTAATTAGGTTTGGGTTTCTTTACCCTGTCTTCAGATAGAAATGGATTTCTGTTCGAATAAATTATTGTTCCCTTTCAGAAGTCAGAGGAAGTACAAGGTCAAGTGATAAAAAGGCCATAGCCTGTTTTGAGGCTCCCTAAGCCTCATCCCTTAGACCAGATACTGAGCATAAAATTTTGCTGACACTGAACCGGTTTTTATTTTAGAAAAGTAATCTTCAATATCTAAGACTGTTTCGGCAGGTTTCCACACTCAATCAAGATTCATTTCATGACTGTTCAAACTCTCTAAAGGACCACAATCTAAGCACCTGGTATTTAAAACAAGAGCGTACTCTGTGCCAGGCACTGTTCCAGGCGGTGTAATTTATTCCACACACTTCTATGGGAGTCATTAACGTCCCTATTTCACAGGAGAGGAAGACGTCCAGAGACCTTAAATAACTCCCCCCAAATCACACAGAGATAGTGCTTGATGGAACTAGTGTTTAAACAAAAAGTCTGGCGCCAGAGTCCTTAATCTTAACCACTCAACTATATTTCCTCTTTATTTTTATCCAAAACCCAAGTTAATGTCTTTAAAATTGGGAACATCACATAACATACTTCTACGATAATAAAATTTTCGATGTCTCCCATTAGACAACAAACTCTAGTTTGTTATTAACCTAACAAGCTATGAATCTGATCCTGCCCATATCTACATCCTATCAGTCAATCCGGCTTCCAACATTTCAGAGAAGATTGCTCAGTCTATGCCCCTTCTTGGCAACAAACACTTTTCTCTAGGGTAACCACCATCTTCAGTCACATAGGAACCCTTTCAAGGGGCTTTGGAGCCAGCCTCCACAGAAAAGGTGGAGTTCAGTGAGTTGACAGTGACACTTCTGTCCCCTTCTCCTTCAGAGTTTCCTACTGCAGCCAGTGGCTTGAAACCTATCACTATTTACACATTAGGAAGTCACACCACTCAGTCTACAGTTATTTTTGCAGAGATCCGAAGTACAATAGACAGCTGTAAATTAACCCAATGAGGAATTTACAATACATCATAGAACACATTTACGGGTGAATAGTTTTTATCAAATGTGGGAAATAACCGGCCTATTTATAGGCCCCAGAGCCCCCAGTTCCTTCAGAGGTTAGGGCTTCCCTTTCATTGCTATAAACACTGCTTCCTCCCAGGTCTGTTTCTGGGGCTGCGCGTCAACCCTTCGCCAGGCACCGGCACTCACTTTTTTTTACTTTGACTGCTCCCTCATCCTGTTTATAGGGCGGGGAGGATGACCACGGATAAACAGAGTGAACGCAACTCACCCAAGCCCTGGAGGAACTAGCCAGTTTTGCTTTGTTTTAAGAGGATTCATTCTTCAGTTGAGTCTTTCACTTAATGGTGCTTGTCCAACAGCCAGTCACATAAAATTCATGAGCCAAAGCAAACAGACATGTTATCATTATTTTAAGACAAAATATTCATCAGCCTGGATACCAAGAGTTACAAAACTTCCTTGACCTCCTTCAAGAATAATTTACACCATAAACTAAGGCTAAAGGACCCTTTTAAAATCGCCTGGGGAGTACTTTTTTTTTTCTCTTAAGAAATAAATAGCTGCTTGAGCCCCACAGCAGACCAATTAAACCAGGATCTCTGTTTTAAAGCTTCCTTTTGATTCTACTGCACGGCCAGGATTTATAAACCATTCTAAACCATGGCTCAAAAGTCATTATTGGTTACAAACAAACAAATGTTTTAGGTATGATTGGAGCAAATAGATCCATGCAAATTCTCACTAAAACCTTCCAGACGGCTTAAGCCACATTGGAGAAACTAGCCAGTTTTGGAAATAGCCACACAGGTTGAGTACAAAAAGCAGTCCTCAGGCACAGAGGACCCTGCTGTGTCAGCTGACCTCACTGTAGACTAGTGACCCTTTAAAGAATGGGACAAGCATGCTAAACGTTAGCAGAAAGAAGAAATTAAGATCGTATTCTGATGATGGAGTTAGAGGAAAGAATTAGGATGCCCCATCAAAGTTAAAGCCAACCCCCTCTAAAGATCAAAAGACAGCCTTAAAAAGAAATTGTATAAAGCCCTTAGTGTAAGTGAGAAAGGGGAGATCAGGTAGCGGAGCGCAGAGGTCCTATCTCTTGGGATACCTTCCACCCACTCTCAGTATATCAAACAAGGATCTTTAATGAAGACACAGGCTGCTCAAAGTCAGTTCAAGGCTGAGGAAGAGCAAAGCAGCCCGAGCAGCTGGCTCTGGCCTGGCACACACAGCGAGGCCCTGGTGCTCTCCTGTTGGGGGTAAACAGTGTCACAGAACATCAACACTCCCGACAAAGCCACTTTGTGACCATGATGAATCAGGACAAAGATAAGACCACTCTATAATTATGTCTAAGCAACAGAACGACCCGTCCTGGCTCATCTAAGCAACCACTGCTGTTTTACCAATGACAGCGTGAGCCTCAGTTTGGTCATCCTTCCTTCTAGAGAAGATGTTTTTAAGGTTTCCAATCCAGAATTAGCCCCATTTCCTGACTTTATCTAATCAAAGCAAAGCCTTGCTTCCTTACACTCTCTCTAGCCTTACTTAGCACGAGGCCAACAGCTATGATTAGTCATTTCTAACACACACACACACACAGAGCTCCCTAGGCTCTGTGTTCTCTCCCGCAGCAATGAGTTATAGACTGACCTTGTACAACCACAGCTATGTTCCTGGCGATCTCCATGGGGAGAGCACTGACAATGTTTTCATTAAACATCAAGTGTATGCCTCCATCAAGAATAAGAGAATATAAGATAGTATTGGAAGCTTTCAGATGGGCTGGGAAGACATCTAAAGGGTGATGTATAATGACAGAATCAAGGCTCAGCAAGTACACAGGCAGAGAGGTGCCAGGCAATTCATGAAAACTGTCAAGAAGAAAGTGGGACAGAAGTGGCACTTTAAGAGGGGGATAAAATTAGGAGATGTGACGGCGCTAACACAGGGAGTGGGATAACACTCCCATACTGTTCTATGATTTAGGGAGCTCAAGATTTTATTCAACCATTTCCCCCATCTTTTCCTTGAGAGTGAATAATTTTGGTAGACCAAAAGCATCTAATGTAGTCTGGCTTTTCACATCCCCCTTCTACGTTTGGAAGAGGGAGCCATGATGTCCAGTCCATTGTTTAGGCAAGTCCTGGAAATACACTACAGGAATGAAATAATGCCTGTGCTCTAGGACTGTACTGGATTCCTGACATGTAAAGTCTTTTAAAAAGTACCACATAAAAGGTCACTGTTGACGTCATCTGAGGAGATGCATATAGTGTGCTTGAAGATCATTCAGTTAACTTGGAGAATCTGCCAGTGAATTAGGCCAGTGAAATAATCCCACTATTAACTGTGGTTGTATGAAAGTCTTGTTTCTGTCTCCCTTTGTCTCCCACTCCAGAGATTAATCCGTCTAGATGATCAGTCAAACAATACATCCTTGTGTTTCTAAAAAAAAAAAAAACCTGCATATTTTATATATTCAGCCATCACTTTATTCCTTCTGACATTTAATGTTTGATGTTCTTTTTTGTTGTTGTTGTTGTTGTTCAACTTAAGCTATAGAGATGTCTCTCTTTTTTTGTTCCAAATGAAACTTCAGGGAAGCTGTGATATGAAACAGAATAAGGGCTCCGGTTGAAATGCAGTGGGGTGGGGAGACCCAGAGTCACCCTCCCCACTCCTTTTTGATGCCCTTGAACATCTCTAAGAAACTTCTAGAATGTCAAGAACACAGTGAATGATAAAGCAGTTGCTCTGCTTGTGGCTGTGGTATCTGCTTGGATGTCAGATTGGTGGCTCAAACTTTCATGTTCACGGAAGAACACCTGTCCACTTCTCCCCTCCCAGCTCCTGTATTTCTCTTTCCCATAAACACCACCCTTCACCGTCTTGGGAATAACGACCCATGATCCTGAAGTAGAGAAAATCTGGAAGACCATAGATCAAGTGCCTGTACTATTTCAAATGCTGTGTTATGGCCATACATCAAACTGATTTTCAACTTGATCCTTCTGATAAAATTTAAGCTGATTGAGTAGCCTAAAGTAAAAGAAAGTAGTTTATAAAATCTCCTCTTATGATAATGGTGAGATTTGGGTATAATTATGCTCCTTTTGGCAGGAGAGGGGAGGAAAATCTTAAAGACACTATGAAGAAAATAAAGAACTTTAAATGATGCATTAAAAAAAAACAAGTGTCTCCTTGTCTTCTAAAAATAATTCTTCTATCAGATTTTAAAAGAAATGTGGAATTTACTTTAAATATTTGGTTGGTCCATCAAAGTCTAAAAGAGCCATCACAACATTCTAAACCACAGACCTTTTCATCAGTGCCATGTCAGGTCTGGTGTGATTGTTTTGGCTAAACAATGACAGCAGTGGGTATCATTTTATATTACCATCCCCATTTTACAGAGAAAGAAACTGAGGCTTGAACATGTCCACGATCTTCCCCAAGCCCAAGAGCCAGCAAGTGACAGAGCCTGCATTTGCTCTTAGGCCTGGCGACCCCCAGGAGATGGGTCCTGGTCGTTCTGCACCCCCCTGTGCTTACTCACATCATATTCTCCATGGTTACCCTCTGGGTTGAGCCTTTTGGATCTGCACCTATTTAAATAGCTTTTATTTCTTAATCCTCCCTTCTAGAAAACTATAGAAAATTGCTATTTTTCCACTATTCAGTCTTTGTATTGCTAGCCCCCTTACAAGGATTTGGCCAGTGACAGGAAATTGACAAGTTATAAAGGAATAAATCTGAGATGGATCCCATGAAACATGTACATTTCAAGTTATTTGTTTTATGATTTCTTTAAAAGAAAAAATAAGAGGAGTAATAGTGGCCTAATAACATCCTCTGGATTAAAGGATTTAAAGTTATGCTGAACCGAGATGTTTTTCTCTGCTAATTCTGGCAAAAATTTTTATTTGATAATAGGAGGGACATTGAAGAGCTATTCCTGTCTCATCAGGCAGGGGCATTTAGGGGGATGTATTTGTGACTCAATAGTGGCCTGATTAACATTTCTATCTAAGGATATCTTGGAGCATTAAATTAACAAAAAAGGATAAACCACTTTGGCTCTAGCAAAGTGGGTGAGGAAGGAAATAGTTGAATTACATCAAATTGCTAGTTGGTTATTTTCCCCCCACTGAATTCAACCATCTATGGCTCTTACTTCCCTAAATCTGTTCCTGTGCATCGTCAGAGCCATATTTAGGAATCGAATCCATTTTTCATCTTGAGGCTCTTGATTCCTGATTCATCTCAGTCCACACAGGCTGGCAGGAAGCCACTTACACACACAGGCCGTGCTGCAAATGTTGCTGAGTAAATTAGATGTTTGGAGTGCCAAACACGTTTTCCCCATACAAATTGCGTTACAGACGATGATTTGTTATCCAGTCCAGAGAGCAACTGGCTGTGTAGACACCATCCAGGTGAATGATGATATTAAGAGACTGATAGACGTGAAGCCACCTGTCTAACCCTGTCTCCATGGAAAAGCAAATGGGAGGTGAAGGACCTGGAGCACGTTGCCCAGCACAGGCTGACAGAGCCCTCCTGATTCTCACTGTGTGGGGCTTCAGGCACCTGCAGGAGTTGTGCCAGCAGAAACAACATGCTCCTTCAAAGTTTCTGCACTTGGCAACAAGAGCACCAGTCTGTCCCAAAGCATTGAAGTTACTGCAGGGGTGATGCTCACTCCAGGCCCAGGCAGAGGGAGGGTGTCGTGGCAGAGATGCTGGGGATGTGGCTTTTCATCCAGGCAGGCTGCCCATATCCCAGTGATGGCAGGGGAAGAGGCCACCTCAGGTCAACTCAGGATTCTGCCCCTGATGAGGAGGGGATGCCAATATGGCAATGCAACCAGCAGTCACCAACCTCACACGTGGATTAGAATTACACACGCTTAACTCAGGGGGCAGCTAAAGTTCTAACGAAGAAAACTGAACACCTTACGGATATTTCCTTTTAATAGTGGTGGGAAGCAAATAGGACATATATGTGTCTGCCACTTGTATTAGGAAAGGCCCTCCACTGCCGCTCGGAACCGGTTTGTTTAGGATTCAGCTCTTCCTCTACTCTCATTTAAAAGCAAAAGAAAAGAGCTGGACTATTCCTAACTTGCAGGCATTTTCGGATGAAAATCACTTCATGTTCTTGGTGCAAGCAAACCAGATCTGACAGATGACCTCAACAGAACTTGTCACCCCCTACCCCACCATTTGGACCTGGAAGGGAAGGGGAAAATTGACTTATTACAAAATAGGAGCATTTAATTTTTAATTTTCCATGACATTCTCTGTAGCTGATGTTTCCAAATTAGAATATTCTACTACTGGGAGAATATTCTAGTGGGAGAAGTGGGGGTGGGAGGTAAGAAATAATAGTAGGTAAGAAATAATAATAGTAGAAATAATAGTAGGTTCTGGCTTGAGCATTTGGGCAGATAGAAGAGAAAGTGGAAATCAGTCCAATGGTAGACATTTAGCTCATGGTACCTATTGGCCTTCTGATTTTAAGATTGTTCTTTCCTAAGTGCCCAAGGAAGCAAGAAAAGCCTCATCTTTCTCTGCTGACTTTTAATAAAATGATTTGCTTTGTAAAATTTGAATTTGGTCAAAGTCTATAATCAGAAGGCCACATATGGCCCCAAGGCTGCAGGTTCCCCATTGACTGTCAAGATAGCTGGAGTTACTTTGCAAGTCATAGAACATAAACTTCAAAGTGGTGCTGATACAATTGTCCAGAAAAAGAGAGTCAAGGGCAGAGGACAGAACCTGGACATATTATGTACTTTAAGCATTGTTCCTGCCAATGTATCTCCTGAGGATCTTACTACAGTACAGACGCTGCTTCAGTACAAGCGGGTAAGGCCCAAATTCTGCTTTTACACTAGGCACTCCCAGGGGCTCTGATGCAGCTTGGGACCCTGGGATTCCCTGGACCACACTTCAAGCCATATGAATTTGGGGAACAGTAAATACAAAAAAACAGGGAACCTGACTTAGGGAAGAACTAGAGATGTAAGAAGGAAAAACAATGAAAGCCAACCCAGAGACTGGGGATGCGGAAGATGAAGGAGAGAAGTTTTCAGTAAGGACGTACTCACCCGGGGAGTCCATCATTATCACAAAAACCACACAAACGCCACAATCGAGAATGTGGAAATCCCAAAAGATCAAAATCCTGAAAATTTAATTCTGAAAAAAAAATGATTTAATATCACAGGTACCCTTGTAAGATGCACCGATTTACTAGGCGTAGAATATAAATGTCTTAACACGATCACTAAGAAAATGCCGGGAAGGCTATGTGAACCAGTTGGATGAGAACATTTCAAATTGTATATAAAACCAGCACATTGTACCCCATGACTGCATTAATGTACACAGCTATGATTTAATAAAAGAAAATTATTTAGTATACCTTTATTTATATTTTAAAAGGAAATTTATTTGAGGAACATATAAAAACATGACAGAACCCTCCACAGGTCACTTTACACAATAACATTGATGTTTTTGTGACAGTGGTCACGTGGCTGTAACAGTCACAAGTTATAAGCAGATGAACATCATGCAGAAAGAGGTCAAAAAGGTAAAAGTATAAACACATACCACTGCTTGGTAACTGTGCCCACCCAGCCTTATAACTGTGCTCTTCTGGAACACTGTAACGAGAAACCTAAATTCTCTGATGATATTGATCAAAGATCAAGGTAACTCACTAATACACATAGCAAAGAGCCAAGACCTCGAGAAATTTTATTTTTCAATGCGGATGTACCAAAAGGCCATCTCTTCGTTACTGAGGAAGTTTCAACATTCTTTATGTCTACGCACAGTGCTTACATACAAAGTCAGTGTTGTATCATCGTAATGCACTTTTGCGGATTCAAATTTGCAAACGCTACATAAAGCAAACTAGAACTTTCTGAAAGGCTCTGCGCAATTTCTACCTCCAGTATTAGCATTCACGCAGAAATGAAATATACAGCAAACGATAAAAAATAATGCTGACAATTTATCACCAGTAACTTCACTGGCAGCTTCAGGCAAACGTGGCTTTAATGCATTCAAAGTTCCTGGAATGTCATCAGCTAGAAGGAATGCCAAGGCAGGCAAAGGATTGAAGTGCTTATCGTTGTCATATTGCAGGGCCAATCCACTCAGCTGAATTATCTGCAAAATGCATTAGACTAAATAGAAAAAACAAACTTTTTTGATAACACCTTAAAATTTACTTTTAGAAGCCTTGATTTATACCTAATTCCAAATCTGTCATTATTTGGCAATTCAATTGAAATCCATTTTCTTCCACAAAATCCATCAATTTTTTTTTTTTTTTGAGATAGTCTTGCTTTGTTGCCCTTGGTAGAGGGCCATAGCATCATAGCTCACAGCAATCTCAAACTCTTGGACTCAAGCAATTCTCTTGCCTCAGCCTCCTAAGCAGCTGGGACTACAGGCACCTGCCACAACACCCAGCTATTTTTAGAGATAAGGTCTCACTCTGCCTCAGGCTGGTCTCCAACCCATGAGCTCAAGCAATCCATCCACCTTGGTCTCCCACAGTACTAGGATTACGGGCATAAGACAACTGCACCTGGCCCTCCACAAACTTTTGAAGTATTTATAAAGTGCTTCACTTTTTTCTAGTCATTCCTATAGAAACAGATAAACAAATAGAATTTTCTAATTCCACAGGGCTATAGTTGATTTGAAAAAAAAAAAAAAGGACACTTTTGAAGTCTTATCCATTAGCCAAAGTGAATCCTGTGCTAGTTTTTCTATGTTAGATTTATTGATAAATGTAAAAAGTCTCTCTTTCTCTATATATATTCTAGTTAAATCATAGCTGTGTACATTAATGCAATCATGGGGTTCAATGTGCTGGTTTTATATACAATTTGAAATGCTTTCATCAAACTGGTCAACATAGCCTTCCCGGCATTTTCTTAGTTATTGTGTTAAGACATTTATTTTTTGACAACCAAATCCCTAATCAAGAACAGTTCACCACTTAATATGTTTTGTTAACAGGAGAGAAACCTCAGTACTAGCAAGCGTGCTGGTTCAGAAGGTCGGGCATTGAACTTGTCAAATTGTTTTCGTTCTCTGACAAGGGGCATTTTTTGAAGACAACATAGCGCTATAAAAAGGCAGAAGTTGGACATGATTGAATAATTTGGCAGGGGAGATTTTCTTGTATTTTTTTCCCTGTGTTTTTACTGTTATCTTCAAAATACTGGCTGCCCTTGAATTTGGAGAGTAGTTGTAGCCTACAATTTCATAAGTGTATCCTGTCCGGTTGAAATTCTGGCCATCAGAATTGATTTTCTGCTCTCACAGCACCAATAAAACTTAGCTTTAAAATTTTTGTCTTTTACTATTAAGTAGCCTCATGTGGTTAACTCACCACAGCCATTTTGAGAGGGAACAATTTCATAGATCTCTTCCATTGTGTTGTAAGAAATACATGGAGAAAGTGTGCAAGCTGTCGGGATCAAATGGAGTCACTAATGCTAAGAAATCCTGATAAACAGAGCCAGGAAAGGCCATGAAGAAAGTATTCTCATGCTTGTATGTCTGATACTGAAAAAGAGTGTATACAAATCTTGAGCAAAGACTATCACAACCTTGCACAAAAAATACTTCTCCAGTACGTTTGTCCAGAAACTACTTGTTTGAGCTTCACACTTGTTATTGATCACTGTAGCCAAGGGTAAATATTTTAAAACAATTATGCAATTCTCCTCATTTTTTTTCCTTTAAAAACCTTTATATTCCTTTACTTTCCTGCTATGCCTACAGATTATGATGGCATGCATATTCCTGTTGAGATGGTCTATTCCCATGAAAGCATCTTTGCTTCAGGGAGTCTCTCTCTATTATCTAGGTTGACAAAGGAATAATACTTGGCTTCCCCATCAGGGTTCTCCAGAGAGATGGAACAAATAGACATATGAGAGAGGATTTATTAGGGGAACTGGTTCACCTGATTATGGTGGCTGAGCAGTCCCATGCCAGGCTATTTAAAAGCTCGAGATCCTAGAATGACACCAGTACAGCTTAGGCCAAAAGCCTCAGGACCCAGAAGGCCACTGGTGTTAAATTCCATAATTCAAAGCCTGGCAAGCCTAGAATTCTGATGCCCAAGGTAACAAAAGAAAACTCTGTTCCATTTCTCAGAGATCAATTCCCCCATCTGTATTTGTGCTGATTGATTATGCCCACCAATACTGAAGGCAGACCTTTCCCACCTAACCTACTCAGACTCACACGTCGCCTCTGGAAACACCCTTACAGACATACCCAACATCAAGCTTTCCTGGGTTTCTAGGTATTCCTTAATCCAGTTAGGATGACAACTAAAATTATGTAATAATCCACAAGTCCTCCTCTTGGCAAACTGACAGCTATTGCATCTCCTTAAACCATAATTAATTTCCAAACAAAGACATAACAAGGTGATATTTTCACCTAACATGATGCAACTATCCTATGGTTATGATTCTTGGAATTTTAGACCTTAAATATTTTGATCTTTCAGGATTTCAAAATTTGAGATTATGGCATTTGGAATTGTATCCTTCAGGGAATGATCTAAACCCAATCACGTGCTTCAAAGAGGGTCGAGACTAAAGAAAATTGAGCTTGGCAATTTAAAAAGCCATGTGGGGCAGGACCTGTGGCTCAGTGGTTAGGGCACTGGCCCCATATACTGAAGGTGGCAGGTTCAAACTCAGCCCTGGCCAAACTGCAACAAAAACATAGCCAGGTGTTGTGGTGGGCACCTGTACCCCCAGCTACTCCGGAGGCTGAGGCAAGAGAATCGTCTAAGCCCAAGAGCTGGAGGTTGTTGTGAGCTGTGATGCCACAGCATTCTACTGAGGGTGACAAAGTGAGACTCAGTTTCTGAAAAAAAAAAAAAAAGCCATGTGATGACCTTTATAAGTGCAGTTTGAAAATCTGAAGGCAGACTTCAATCTTTTGAAGAATTAGGGAAGTGAAGATAGTGAATCTGGATCTGATATGTCTTTAAGAAAGAGAAATGTCAGTAGTAGCCTCAGCATCACCCCAGAGGTTCCTCAAAACCTAGTCTTCTATTGGTAAGGTCCCAAGCGGCACTTTGCAATTGTCCTTATTAAAGGGTCTTTGTACCTTGAACAAGAAGGTTTAAGAGTATCAAAGCACTTAACTTCTTTAATGCACACTTCTCAGGTTTGAAGGTGGAGGTTCAAACCAAAAGAATCATGATAAATCTTTATGCAGTCGAAACCTATGTGTTATGCTCATAAAATGACGACTGATTTGTGTACCTACATCTATAAAATTAAGGAAATGTAAAAATGAAAACAGCTGCATTATTATTATGAGACTAAAGTGAATTTCAAAATTTTCTTAATTAAAAGAAAGAAATCATATATCCATATGTATTCTTCATTTTAAAAATATTTAACAAATATTTTGATATATGTAAAAAGAACCTAAGAAACTCACTGGCTTCTCAACTACTTGACACCAACTATCTTGATGTACCAGATAATGATTCCTTTCCTCTTCCAAGTAAACATGGGAACCATAGAATACTAAGCATATTCTGGGATGATATATATGGACTCATTTGTTTCAAACAATATTATTTCTTTCTATATTTATTTATTGCCAAGAAAATAAAGTTAAAGGCTATATTTATAAAAGAATGAATGTCCTTACTTGATAAATGCAGACAACTCACATTACAATTTGCTCTTGGAGTCCTTCCCTTCCCCATCCCGTTATTAAAATATAATGCATTTCTGATTTTCTCCCACTCAGAAAGCCATATTTGGAATTCAATTAATGAACCAAGCAAATCCGCAAAACTGGTTTCAAGTGCATGAGGAAAAAACACTTTGGCACCATTATATTCACAACGGATACTATTTTTATTCAGACACAATGGGACAAATGTTTCTCTCTGAATTATATCTGAAGGTAAATTATTTAAGTAATTTTCTTAATGATTGGAAAATGGTATTTGTGAAGCCGTTTATTTAATCACTGACAATTTAATGGAGGCCACCTCAATCTCTATCTACTCTGTTCTGTTAAAACTAAAAGCCTAAAGAGACATGTGTTCCTGAGATCCTAAATGTCTTTGAGAAATTGAATCTGACTCAGAGTGCCTTCCACAGAGACGTGGAAGAAGCTCACAGCACCTTCACCTCCAGTCTGTTTCTCCCAGCTACAGACATGATCATAAAGTACCATTAAATATGGCAAAAGGTCAAAACAAAAGTGCCTGCTTTGACAAGGTTCTGACCTAAATTTCTGCCCAGGACACTGCAGAGAGGAATATTTTACTTCCACTTTTCTATTATGTATAGAAAAGTGTTATCAGTAAAAACTGAAGGAGAAAAATGACAACAAAATAAAGCAATACATCAGCTGCGAAACAGAGTTCCTCTTACCATATACTTCCCCCAGTTTAGTTTTGTCATTTCTTGAATCTTTGTTAATTGGTAAGTGAATAATGGCATATCATCAATGCTTTTATGATTGAAAACCCAGAAATCATTGACTGCTGTCCCTGAGTCCTACCTTCGAGACATATCCAACTTTGCACTCCCTCTTGCTCTGTCCCCATCCCAAACACCCTCCTCCCTTCTCCCAGGCAGCCCTAGCTTAGTGTTCTAAGATTAATATTCCTTTTTTTTTTTTTTGCAGTTTTTGGCTGGGGCTGGATTTGAACCCACCACCTCCAGTATATGGGGTCAGTGCCCTACTCCTTTGAGCCATTGGCACCGCCCTATATTCCCATTATTTCCTTGGTCTTTCACAAGGCATTATTGCAAAATTTTCTCCTCCTTCTCTATCATGTGTTTTACCACTATTCAGAGTTCTCAACATCTTTTTTATTCTATATTTATTCTTATATAGGGAAGGGGCTTCCAATTATATATATGTTGTGCTCCCCAGTGAGTTTCAGACACATCTTGCATGTCTGTGAACTGGGAAGCAGGGTATGCTTAAAATTTATGCATATAAAGACCTGAGAAACCTCCAGCCTCCAAGAGAAGAGTTAAGAGTGACAATGATTTCATTGTTGGAGAAGAGAGACAGTTTAACATAGCATTTATCTCTCAGCCTAATCTCCTGTAGATCTGTGCCTGTTTGAGCCTTATGGTGGAAAGCAATACTCAAGATAAGAATCCAAAAAGATATTTTGCCGAGAGTTTTGCTAGGGAACAAGCAGCAGTGGTTTTGTACTTATTTAACATCCAATGGGTGTCTCTTAATCTATTTAGATTGCTTTTACAGATTACATAGACAGAGTGACTTATAAACAACAGAAATTTATTTCTCACAGTTCTAGAGGTTGGAAGTCCAAGATCAGGGTGCAGCATGTCAGGTTCTGGTGAGAACCCTCCTTTGGCTTGTAGGCTGCCAACTTCTTGTATCCTTACATGGCAGAAAGAGCACTAGCTAGCTCTCTGGCCTCTTCTCGTATAATGGCACTAATCTCATTCATAAGGGCTCCACCATTATGACCTAATCACCTCCCAAAGGCCTGTCCTCCAAATACCATCGTATTGAGATTAGGGTTGGGAACACAAACAGACAGAGGTACTCTCCAACATGTCACATAGAACATTATCTCCTACAACATTTATGGGCTCCAGTATTTCCACAAAGGCAGTTCTCAATAGAAGATGGTAACCCTCCTGTGAGTAGCAAAAATGCCTGATAAGTCATACAATACTAAGTGCAGGGGCTCTTGATAGAGAAATACCTGGCACAATGAAGTTGTAGAAAAAGAAGATAAGAATCAAGGAGGGCACATGGAAACTGGGTAGTACATATGCAATTCACCTTGAGGACTACCAGAAATAGTTGGAAGAACAGGGAATCAACTTCACAGAGGTCTAAAACCAAGGGGGAAAAAGCCAGGAAAGTTATATATTTCAGTTCTCATAAGACTGGTTTTCATCTTGTACAATTAATATATTTTGGAACCAAAATTCGCTTGGGTTCTGAAAAGGTGTGTAGAAGAATTTCATCATACTTGGATTTTAAGTACGGCACATTTGCAATTCTAGAAAAAAATGCTGCATTCCCAATTGCTATATTTTCCAAACTCAAAGATAGCAAAAGTAACAGGAATATTATTTACAGTGATAAATGAGGTTTAGATATAAACAAATAGTATATTTACTTCATTTTAGATAACTACTCAAATATTCATTTGTGCCTAACAATAAATCTATTATTTATCTGATAAATATCAACTACATGTGTATCTATCTTCCTGACTTAAATTCTCATTGGCACCCCAAATTTCCTAATATTCTTAGTATGGTAGTTTTCATCAAAAGTTCGGTCTATTTACATTTGAATATTTATGCTTTGGATCCCATCTGAAATGAGAAATTATAGCAAAATAAATATTAACATGTAATATCATCTCTGAGAGAAGGGTGATATTTTCTTGAAAATATTAATAGTTTCTTTAAGTATGCCACTTTATTGGCTAGAAAAACAATATGGATTCATCACTGCCTATGTAGACAACAAATCTGAAAATATTGTAGCTTTATTTACCATATAGGCAGATAATTGTACTAAAAAACAAAAGTCACAGGAATCATAAAGATCCTTCCCATTGTACCTCCTTATTTCACAAACGGAAAGCTAGGAGGGCTCATAATTAACCAGCAGCAGATCCACTGTTAGAATCTCGGCTTCCTAAATGCCAACTCAAAGCAGTTCCCACCCAACTAGAAAGTCTTTGGACTTTTCCAACACCAGTCTCTGGTATGACATTTTAAATGTTTTTCCCTAGACTCAAAGAAGGAACTAGGTTATCCTTCTAAAAGTCCATCTCCTTCTTACTGTTCTGCCCAATATTAAACATTGTCTTAAGGCAAATCCTCTTCTTAGCTACTAAGATAATACCAGGAATAACTATATTCAAATATGCAGGAAAGTGAAGCAGACACTACAGCTCTTCATGGGAACTGGGTGCTCACTCTTTCCCATCATTACTGTCCATGTTTGAGGTTCTATCTTAAGTGCATATGGCCCCCAACTTACAATGGGTCCACTTAGGATTTTTCAACTTTATGATGACACAGATGTGAAGACCCTTCAGTAGAAACTGTACTTTGAGAACCCATACAACCATGCTGATTTTTCTTTCACTATAGCATTTAATCAGTTATAGGATACACAAAGCTTTATTACATAATAAGCTTTGCATTAGATGGTCACCCCTGCCATACTCCGTTCTTGCCATAGTAACCGAGTTAAGCCAACCATGTATCTCATTCAAGAAGAAATTCCCTCCATACTTCAGAAATCTTCCTCTACTCAGAAAAAAATGGACCTTCTGCACCTGCATTCTAAAACTCTACTTCAAAGATAAGTCAAGTCTGCATCTCTAATGTTACGTAGTAAGTAGGAAGGGATTTCAGTATATTAACATGAAGAGTGTAGAAAACTAACTTCTAGTTTTGATCATCATGCCCACACCAAATGTCTAGGAAACTGACCACGTACATGATTTCAAAATCATTAGTTGTAAAGAGGGAAAACTAGAGAAGCAAAGCAGAAAGCAGCTAGTAATATGACAGCAGGGGAGGAAGAGCCAAAGGAAAGGCTAGGATGAATTTTGACAAAGCCTCCCCATATGGCTGGTGAGCAAGTGCTTACATGAGGAACCCATATCAGATTCCACACATACTCCATGGAGCACTAGGAGTGAGTGCTTGCTGGCTTGGAAAAGCTTCCATTGCTTTTCTTTTCATTCTACAACAGAAAAGGAAGAAGACACTGCCACAGAGTGCCTCGGGCATCTCTGAGTTGGTGTACGGGTACAGGAGATTTATCAGATGGTTTATTACTGTGGCCGAACTTCCCACCAAGACCAGTTCTGCAGGTGGTATTTCCAACACAGCAAACACTGAGGTTGGTTGACATTCCAAGCTCAATTCTCACTCAAGCAGGCACAGCCTTCTGCATTGTCTATGAGCCAGAGTTCAATTTCCTACTACTCAGAGATATCTGAATTCTAATTTTTGACATTTGCCACTTCCTTCCAAACTTTACATATGTGGATGCCATTTTAATTCTTTCGGCAGTTTATTTGCTTCTGAAAATTGGTACTTAAGGTAATTTCCTCATTTTTAAGAGCAATAAACAGCAAAAAAAAGGTACTCTCAAATGAATACTTCCTAGCCAGATTCAGGCAAATGGGCTTTGAGAACTCCATGATGCCAGATGCCTTATCACTTGGAGAATATGGATATGTCTGATTTATAAGCTCTGCTATCTGTGAAGTGTGGTTATCCCCTGGCAGAGACATCACAGTGATATTTTTTAGTGGAGTAGTCAAGGAAAGCTATGGAGAATAAGGGAAAGTATCTATCTGAAGATCACAGCAGGGAGAGTGCTGGAAAGGACTTTTAGAGGTCAAACCATGAAGGTAATAAGGGAAACCCAGTAGATCACATAGGTCCTTATTCTTAGAGCCTTCCTGCCCATCATCCCTTTAAACACATGCAACAGCCAACAGGCAGTGGAGGGAACCTCAGAAACACACACAGACACTAATGTGTGGAAGTCCTGGCAGCAGCAAGACCAGGTTAGGCGTTAGTCAGACCATTTTAATCTCAATGGAAAAGGTCTTTACTGTTTTTTGGATTTTTTTTTTCCTTCTCAGTAACATAACATATTCATACCAAGTGAACAGGAAACAGACAAGTTCAGTACAAGTTCAGCTTCCACCCCACCTCTTCCCACTGCAGTTTGTTTTAAGACAGGCTGTAGTACCTAAAGTTAGTTTCACATTACAACCCCACACACTGAGGCCTAATCGTCAAGTAAGGTCAGCAGACAGTGTATAAAACGTGAAATACAAATCAGAGTTCTTTTGTATGTATTGCCAGGAGCTCTAATCATAGCAAATTATACCTCTTGGGATTGTAATCTCTGCCTCACCTCCGCTGCCTGCCCCAGATGGCCGGTAGGTGGAGAGCACAGGCCCAGACCTTCTACATCACGGTGTGAGTATGCTCATCACATCCTCAGTGACAAACAGTCCCAAGTGACAGTGTGACAGCAAAAGCAGATGGGAGTCATAGTTTTAGTCATCTCTCATATTTTCCCATTTTTTTTAACAAGCCAAGAAGACTGGTGACATTTGAAATAAGATGTCAGTGGCCAGCAGGGATCTCACTTGAAAGGAAGTAAGCATCTTAGTGCATCTACTGAGTCATCTATTGAGGAAGGATGTCATGCCAGTGAGGGAACAAGGGTGAGGGAGTCCAGCTAGACACGACAAATGTCAGACGAGACTAGTCATACACACGGGAATCAGAAATGGCAGTGATGTACAAGGAAGACTGCGGATATTTATACGTAATGAGACCACAGCAGCATTTCCAAGTTTCCTGGTGCAAAAAAGGATTTCCATGATCAATTGCATTTGAGGAAAACTGGTTAGCTGTAGATTGACTTCTTTGTGCAGGATTTCTTAGAGCCTTTGGTATGCTCTTACACATTCGAAAAAACCAAGAGGCAATTTTACCTTGAAACTCTTTCCTTCTGGATATTTATTGACCCAACTCTGGGTCGTGTGCTCTATTTGATACATTTTAGACTAGATAAGATCATTTGGACCTTGCATGGTTTCTATTCAAGGTGAGGCTTTAAGAAAATAATTCATGACTTTTCTTTTTCAGTTCCATTATTTTTAGCTACAACTACTTAGTTGTTTAATAATAATAGGTACTAAATGACAAAGCAGGTTGCATGAGAAAAACTGAACAAAAAATGGAAAATTATATGAAGCCACTAAACTTTGGTTTTAATAATTGACCGGGAAACCATCATCTAAGTGAGGTCTATACTTCCAAAAACAGTAATGTCTGGAAAGTACTGCAGTTAGTTAGGTAAAGATTTATAGATATGAGAGAACCTACAAAAAATTGAGATTTTAATTTGTTTGATGAACTTACATGTACCTTCAGAAAAATTAAGTATTTGATAAAAGATTATAAACAAGAATATATTTGCTTTATTCTACCAGTCCCAATAATAGCTCCCTCCTCATTAGTTCACATGTCAAGTCATTTAGGTGGTCACTGGTACCTCATCTCAAGTATCAGCAGATCCAGTCTTCTTGGTTTATTTTTAAAAATGGAACAATACGGGAAGAAAAATATGAGGTTCCATGAACACCCTGAGTAATGTGAATTTTAAATCTTGAAATCCACAAAAGGAAATTTGAAAAAAAAGCAAACTTTAAATGATAATTAATTTTTCTTTTGCAAAGAAACAAGAAATGTTTTTAACTTTCTTAGCAAAGAAATATTTTCAGAAATATTTCTGAACTGGACACAGTGGCTCACATCTGTAAACCCAGCACTTTGGGGGACTGAGGCAGGAGGATCACTCAAGGCCAGGAGTTTGAGATCAGAAACGGAGAGCAAATATTTTTCAGAAGTCTTTTACTATTTGATGGATGCTGCAGACCGAGATTAAATAAGCCGTTAATGTAAGCATTGTTCCCTGAAATATTTATGTACACTTTTAAATTTTTAATTAGGCAAATTTGCTGCATCTCTTTGAAATATAAATATGCTTATACATATAGTTACCGATTCAAAGGTGTGGAATTAAGGGTAGAGAACAAGAATAGCTGCTACGAATTAGAGGCTTTTGCTATTGGCATCAAAGAAAATCTTTAAGAATGTTTTCAACTCATTTCGTGGTAACTTGGAATGGCAAGGCCTAGCTATCTTAAATGTACACATATGTACAGTACATTTAGATTTGGTTAGCTTTTACATTTGTTTTTGCAATTTTGCTATTACAGAAATGTTTTAACAAATATATCTGTACATACTGCACCTATTTCGATGTTTCTGAGTATGTCTACATGATAAATTCCTAAAAGAACTGCTAGTTCAGCGTATGTGCCATTTTAAGTTAGCTAGCTATCATTAAAAACTGCCTTTTGAAAAGGTTGTACCAATTTACACCAGGACCAGCTTCACTTAAAAGGGTTTGATTTTCTCCACATATATCTATTTCTGAACTCCTGTCTGTTCTACCCGCAAATGCCACATTATTAAATTACTGTGGCACTGCGCTGGTTTTATATTTTCTGGGGTTAGTTTTCTTTCCTTATTTCTTTTTCTTCTGAATTATCCTAGCAATTCTTTTTTTTTTGAGACAGAGCCTCAAGCTGTCCCCCTGGGTAGAGTACCATGGCATCACAGCTTGCAGCAACCTCCAATTCCTGGGCTCAAGAGTGTCTCCTGCCTCAGCCTCCCAAGTAGCTGAGACCACAGGCACCCGCCACAACACCCGGCTATTTTTGGGTTGCAGCCGTCATCATTGTTTGGCGGGCCCAGGCTGGATTCCAACCCACCACCTTAGGTGTATGTGGCTGGTGCCTTAGCCACCTGAGCCACAGGCACTGAGCCTATCCTAACAATTCTTAAATGCCTTTTTTTTTTCATATAAACATTAGAATTAGCTTGAATAGATCTAAAAATTTAGGAAGAATTTATGTTTTTATGATATGGAAGTTCTACTCCTCTTTATTGTCTTACCTTTCAGGAGAAAAGGAACAGAAAAGCAACTCTTTCCCGTGTAGCAGTTTTGCCTTAATTGTTTAGCCAGACAGTTTTGGCAGATTACATTGAAAGCTCACGTTTCCATAGGGACGGTACAAATCTTAGAGTCCCAGGAAGCAAGAGGAACTACTGGCCCTTTTGAATCATTCTCTGGGATTTTAGTGGATTTCTTTTAGTCTTCAATTGCTTAAATTCCAATGTGAAGCACTGAGAAGGCGTCGAATACAGCAAAGATGATGGAGGGAGAGATTATTTTCTATTGCACTCTCAGAGATAGAAGTATTTTTTTTTCCTTCTCCATCCTAAGACAATAGTCAAGCTTGAGATCCAAGTCTGATCTGCTCTATCACAAGACTGTAATTCATGACTTTGGTGCTCAGGGGTGAAAACACATGACGTGAAGGCCCCTGGTAACAAGTCTTCACTCAGGCTTTGTTTGGGAATCTAAACTGGTTAAAAAAGGCTAGTGCTGAGGGTTCAGGCAGCCAGGAAAGAACCTGCCCTACCATGGAAAGGATGCGTATTTTTAGGCAGTGAAGGGATCAATGTGGGGAGGGCTTTTCCTTCTGTAACAAAGATTCCCCCCACTTCCATGTTTCACTTGATAGGAGAACAGTTGTCAGATATCTTAGCCCCCCATTTTCTGTAAAGCAGAGACCAGGGCAAAGAGTAAGGTGGTAAAACTTTATTTGGGAGATGCAAGCTTAGGCCAGTGCGGGTAAGGTCTGATAATTAAGTTCATGAACTCATCCTAGAGAAAGTGCTGCGTCCCGCGTTGCTGAACATCACTACTGCACGGATGGCCAGGGGACTACTTCCAAGGGAACCACCGTAATAATTCAGCAAGGAGGTGTGCGGCAGTTTTTCTAGGATGAGTTCACAAACTTAATTGTCTAACCTGGTCCATTCACTTGGTGTGATGATGTTCTCCAGTATGACTGGTGAGCAGGAACCGCACCTTAGAGCAGTTCACAAGAGTAAAAGAGACAAAAGCTAAAAAAAGAAAACAAAACAGGTGCTTTATCCTGTTCAGCCCACTTGGACCCAACGCTGCTGAACATCCGCATCCACCACCATCCAGCCAGCTGGTGGCACTCAGGAAATCAAACCCCACATCCTGTCAGATGGTGCATCATTCAAGCCTGAAACCGAGGGGCAATGAGGTTCAGGCCAGGCACCAACCAAGCAGGGCAAAGGAGGAGGCAATGGAGAGAACCTGAAAAGTTAGGCAAGGTTTAGGTCCCGTAAAGTGAACGCAAAGCCTGAAAACAGCAATGCTAAAGACAGTTATTTCCAACCTTCAAAGTCCCACGTTTTCTACAGGTCCTTGTACAATCTTCCAGATCCCAAACCTGACACCTTAGAGAACAGAGACCCAGTGCCATAGTTCACTTGGTATTTTGAAAGTAAAGCAATGTAGCATCTCTTCCTATTAAGAGTTAGGAAGGAAAATCCTACCTGCTATACTATGGAAAATAGAGCGTAATCATACAGCACATAGCAACTGCTCACTTTAAACTTCTTTCAAATTCTCATTAACTTTCCTAAAATTGTGTACGAACAGTAATGATTTTGTTGACATTTCTCCCTTTGAATTTGGAAGAAGGGAGTAAAAATATCACGAAAAGAACTTGACTGATGTCAGCTGTCCTCCCCACCTTCATGTGACTTTGAGCTGTTACCTCTGCTGTGTACAGAGAAGTGGCTTAGATCATACCCCACGGAGACTTTAATATATGCCAGATATTGTGTAAAACATTCTCACTTATATTACCTTATTTGCCCTTCATAACAATCTCCTGTGGTAGGATTACTTACCTACCTTTGATAGAATCTAAATGTAGAAACTGGGCTCCGAGAGAAATTGGGTAGCTCAAAGTCATCCCGCTGGTAAATGGTGCAGACAGATCATAGAGAAAAGGGAGAAGGAAGAGAAGGAGAAAAGGGGCCAAAAGTAAGAAGTCTTCACTGGCTACAAAAATATTAAAGAATAAGAACTCCATAGCCTACTTTTATTTACCCACTATGAACCTAAGGAGAGCTTTACTGATCTAATAATAATTTTGCATCCATTATAGGGTGAATTGAATGGGACTTTTTCCTGTCAGTGAGATACCAGCATTTAAGAAAAATAGAATTAGCATTAACTCACCAATTTTCCTAATACTCCAGAGTAATGAAGAAGTGTGTCATCCGGAGAGGTCAAATAAAGATCACAACCAGTCTCAGGAATTACAATCTTGGATCAAATTCATTTGATCAAGTTGAATGTTCTCTCTTTGCTGTAGATAAATTGGGTAAGTGAAAAAAGTCTCATCTTTCTGGCATGCCTCCCAATTGTTCGGTATTTCTTGTACGTGTACTTTGCATTATATTGTGAACGCTATTGCAGAGATTCATCATTATTGGATATGATGCTGAATGGGGGTGTTTTCTTCTTCCACATTTGTCTAAGAAGGGCAGGCACAAACATATGAATGGATCTGAGCACAAAATCGAACCATTATTAATATTTAGCATGACTAGAGAAGCCCCATCTGCTTAATTACCTACCATGATTTTTGTGTCACCACTTTAATGTGGCACAGTCGCTAGAGTGGTTTTTTTTTTTATAATTTTAGAAAAAATGTCGTCCACTGTGATAAAAATGTCTTAGAATGCACTTAGAGAGATGATCTTAAAGGTAGTGCCTTTGACCTTTCAGAAAGAGCAAAAGAGCCTTTCCATTTTTATAAGTCTGGAAAAAGAAGTGCATTCTTTGTCTGCACAAACTGTATTCCACTTCCTGCTCAGCCGCGGAAGGTTTTGAAGAAACCCGGGCAGATGTGCATGAATGTGGTAAATACAACAGACTGCTCTGTCCTGAATCCACAGGAAGCGTCGTTCTTATTCGCTTGAAACGGTTTTCACCAAATGTCAAGCGTGCATAGAAAACTCAACTCCGATCTGGTTCCTGGATCCTGGTGTGTTTGTGATAAATCAAGGCATCTGTTTTCTCCTCTTTAAACTTTCTGAGGACAATTTATTATGAATGGTATGAAAGCAAAGAATGTGAAAAAACAAAGACAGTGAAAATTTTAAAAAACAGATTCAAAAATCTCTCTTTAATATTTCCTCTATGGGCTAGCCAGAGGGATTCTTCTACAATACAAATCCAATCACAGTGCTCTCCTGGCTCAAGCCGTTGGACGAGTTCCCATTGCTCCTGTCTCATCGGCACCCCAGCTTAGTTTGGGCCATGTGGTCTCAGTATTCCAGCCACCCAGCTCACCGGACACGCTCGAATGCTGTGTTCTTCTTCCCTGTGCTATTCCCCCCTCTTGCCTTCACTTGTTGAATCTTGCTTCTCCTGCAAGAGCTCAGATGTTTCAGTCTCCCGGATGTCCTGCCTGAAGTTCCTTCCTACATGCTTTGACGGGATCCTCTATGAAACGAGCACTCTCTTAACTGTTTACTTCTCACTCTTCTAGACGTCTCTTGAAGCCAAGAACCAGAACTCATACCATGTTATATTCCTAGGGCCTGGATTACTGCTTGAAATACAATGCCCTTCCATTTGTTAAGCAAATGAACAAAAAAAACCCTTTACTATCCTCAAACTACCTGTAAGTGATTATTATGTGACAGAATAATTTGTTGAATTTTTATTGGTCTGGGACAGACTAATGGTAGGTGATTTTCCATCTCCTTTCTGGCGGATGCTATAGATTGATTGGCTTGATGTCCACATCATGATGAAGGCTGAGTACGTCATTGGCCAGACTCCCCTGGAGTGAAGCACAGCTAGGTATGTGACCTTAAGAAGTTACTATACTTTTCTGTGCTCAGGTCCCTCATCTGTCTGAACAATGAAGATGCTAATAAACCCTTCCTCATGGTGTTGTTGTGAGGATTAAATATTCATAAAGCATAAATGATGCTTAGCACCAGGCCTGGTGTGTAGTAAAACACCAGAAATGTTTGCCACTGTAATTTGTGTTCATCACACACAATTGACTGCCAATAAGTCTTATTTTATTTGGATGTTTTTATCTAGGCAATTACTATCTTTTCTCCTTGCTTCCTCTCCAGTGAGATGAGTTTGCTCTAAAATAGATTGTAAAAGGTGTCCAGAGAGCTACGCACTTGTGCTCACCCATAATGAAAGAAAGCAGGGTGGGAGACGGGTGTTGAGGACGGCACACAGTGGATACGAAGAGCAGGGAAGGAGCATGTGCCAAAACATTTTCCAAAAGAGCAGTTGAGGGGTACTGAAGGTGGGCAAGGGAACTAAATGGAAAAACAAGCTGACACAAAGCATTGCATGCTCTTCCCTTTTGCCAACGGTTTCAGCTCCCAGAGAGGAGCTACCCCTCAAGAAGACTTAAACCTTTGTTTCTTTTCTTTCCTTTTCTTTCTTTTTTTTCTTTTTTTTATAAAAACAGGATCTCACTCTTGGTCAGGCTGCTCTCAAATTCTTGAGCTCAAGCAATCCACCTGCCTCAGCCTCCCAAAGTGCTAGGATTACAGGTGTGAGCCACCATGCCCAGCTAAGCCTTTTTATATTGCCAAGCCAATTCCAGGCATGGATAGAAGCAAACCATAGTAACAGCTGGCCTCCAATCTCACCATGGAAGTAGCTAAAAGAATCCTATCAAGGGACCCAGTGCACCACTGTCTAATTAAGCTGAGCCACTTAGGGGTGCACTTGGCTGCATGGGAACAAAAACTACCTAGACTGGCCTGAACCCACAGTAGGCTATGACTCTCATGTCACAAGGATGCTCAGAGTGAACAGCCCAGGGATGAGATGACAGTTCCGGGAACCAAGCACCTTCTGTGTCATGTTTTATCACCTTTAACACAGGGCCTTTTCTTTATGATCACAAGATGGCTCTAGCACCTTCAGACATAAGTTATAATTCCAGACAGTTAACAGGGGAAAAGGAGGAAGAGCAAAAAACAAAAGACATATGCCAGCTGAGCTTCCCCCCTTTCATTAGAAAAAGGAGGGTTTTATTTCCTGGAAACTCCACCTACTAGATTTCCTCTTACATTTTATTGGCTACAATTAGGTTACGTAGTCATTCTTAGCTGCAAGTAATTCTAGGCACATTGCCACTTAAAGGCATGAAAATCTTTTAGTAAAAAATAGGGGGGCAATAGATATAGCATAGGAAACTAGCCTGTTCACCACCTGCCTCCCAGTCAATAAAGTAAATCAAGCTTCACCAGCACATGATGAAACATATAACATATGTTTTGCTTGGTGATAGCTGAAGTTAGATTAATTAGATTAAGAGCTATAGGCTGACAAGCAAAAAATTGTATATTGCTTAGACAGTAGTTAGGTCTAACCTTTCTTTCCCTTCTATTCTTTGGTCTCACTTCCAGCTCTTGTTCTTTACCCCCAAAGAATGTCATAATTAGCACTCAAAAACTCTACTACCTCTGAGTCATAAATACTTTCTACATCGATTTCTATGTTGTGTTGTTTTTCAAGTCAGCCACTGTCAAGTTTTTCTACTAATTTTATCAGATGTTATTCACAACACATTTCTATGTTAAATTTATCACATTATTTCACAATTTCTCTTTTCTTTCCACCATTACTATTTTGAGGGGAAAGGAAATAAATTTGCCCAATCTTTAGGTCCCTGGAGATTCTAGATTACGGCCTATCACAATTACTCCTTTGTCCTCCCAAGAGCTCTAGAATACAAGACGGCTCGGTATAGAGGATGCACAGATTCTATTGAGGAAATCTCCAAAAGGAAAAATACTGTGTTGATTTCAAAAGAAGTAAAAAAACATGAAAGCCAGCAAGTTTCCTATGTATAAACCTGTATCTAATTCAAAATATTTATACAAAGCCATCTAAGAGATATTCAAAATATAAGCAAAAGAAATAGCCCTAGATATCCAAGGCTCTAAATTGTTTAAAACAAGAAAATATCCAGAACGTTCAAAGCCAGGATTCTTACAATAAAAATTGCCCTTGGAATTGGAAAGTCAAGACAACATCTTGAAAACAGGAGAAAGGCGTGATGCAATCTGCTGCGGTAAGAGAAAGATCTAGTAGTTAACCCTTATAACATGGGCCACTGATCAGTTCCCCAAATCATTAACTTGTACCGAGTTTCCCATTCAAATTAGATTTTCTCAATTTCAGGGATCATCCAGTGGGCTCTACGGGCGTCTTTACACAATCATTAAAATTATTCATTAGGCAAAGGAGTGAATTACTATGGCCCCATAGTAATTTGATCAGGATTTTAGCTTAGATGAGGGAATGTATTTAATCATTGTTCCAAGTTAGTTCGACCAATTCAGAAAATCAGTTGTTGATAAAAAGGCAAAACAGCCAGGTGCAGTGGCTCATGCCTGTACTCCCGGCATGAGTACAGGGAGGCTGAGGCGGGTGGATTGCCTGAGCTCACAGGTTTGAGGCCAGCCTGAGCCAGAGTGAGACTGCATCTCTAAAAATAGTCAGGCTTTGTGGCGGGGACCCATAGTCCCAGCTACTCAAGAGGCTGAGGCAAGAGAATCGCTTAAGCCCAGGATTTTGAGGTTGCTATGAGCTATGACCCCACAGCACTCTACCAAGGTGACAAAGAGAGACTTTGTTTAAAAAAAAAGGACAAAGCAACCTATATAAGCATAGTTTGAGACGCAGACAGAAATTATGAAACTAATCAGTATATAACACAATAAGCAGGTACTACAGCACCAGCAAAGGTGTGTCTGGCCTCGTGCCTCTGTGAACAAAGAATTAGTTATTCTTTCAGCTGCTGCTGTTGTTTATTAACCTCTGAATATTCTTTTGAATTGCTGAGTACAATGTTCTTAGTTTCTCATTCCAGAATCTGCAGGCAAAGTATATCTACTTTGAAAACATAATGAGTCTATTTCCAGGACCAGTTAAAGAAAACTAATGACACGTTTGTCCAGACTGCACACCAGTATGGCTGGATGAAACCAGCAAGGAGGAAATCAAAGAGCTTACTCTGTTAATAAAAGCAGAGGGGAACGGTGAGAACTGCTAATGTGCCACGAACTCATTGGAAGGAATACATTGAACGGGATCAAAGAAAAGCCCATCAGCGGGAATAAAACTCCAGAATCCTTTTTAACTGGCTGAAAGAAATAAGCATCCTAGTAGATGCAAATGATAGAAATTCTTCTTGCCCACTACCAGATTTTCTTTCTAAAAAGCAACAAGCCAGGCACAATGGCTCAGGCCTGTAATCCTAGCACTCTGGGAGGCTGAGGCAGGTGGATTGCTTGAACTCAGAAGTTTGAGACCAGCCTGAGCAAGAGCAACACCACTCCATCTCTACTAAAAATAGAAAAAATAGATCATTGTGGTAGATGCCTGTAGTCCTAGCTACTCAGGAGGCTGAGGCAAGAGGATCACTTGAGCCCGAGAGACTGAGGTTGCTGTATCACTTAAGGCCAAGAGACGAGGTTGCTGTGAACTGAGATAATACCATAGCATTCTACTTTCAGACTCTGTTGCAAAAATTAAAAAATAAAAAGCAACAGTTTACACTGTAAACCACATATCAACATCAGGTCTGTGCTGCCATGCTACTGATGTGCTCACGTGCTTGTGGTAACAGAGATAATGTTGGCTGCGTTTCTCAGCCTCCCTCATAGTAAGGCAGAACCTGGTGGCTGAGTCCTCACCAGTGGGGCTGTGAGTTGCAGGGGTGCGTCCCTGCTGGTCCAAGGCAATTAAAGTGCTTGTGAGCTCTCCATACTCCCTGCTGTCTGTGTGGCTAGAAACAAAGGTCTCCAAGATGACAGAGTTTGAAGGAAAGGCCCTGAGGAGACCTGCCCGACTTCTCTCTCATGTACCAAGAGCAGGACAGAACTGAGCATTTAGGCTTAAACTTATCTGAGTGCGTCCTCACATTTCTCTTCATTTAGAGTAATGAGTGTTGGGTCACAGGGGTAAAAGTGGAAATCCCCCCCCTTTTTTAGAAAAAGATTAAAAGACTCTATCAATTTGACTAGTGAGAAAATAGACTAAATGCTCTTTGCCTTAAGATGATTAAACAATAATAAATTTTCCATATGACTGATCATATAGAAAACATTGGTACATAAGTTCACTCAGCAAGTATCAATTAAGTGCCTTCTGGGTGTCAACCATTGTTCTAGGCATTTGAGCACATATCAAGAGAACAAAGCCAATTAAAGAGCCTTGCCCTAATGGACTATACATTTTCTCCAATCACCGAATTATCTTAAATTAATTCCCTTATTTTTTCTCCTGATTAAGTATTTCTAAAGACAAGCCATTTTTCCAATAATTCCAATGTTTGGACTCAGCATGATCTTTATCTGCTGACATTAACCTCCCCTTCCCTAGCTCTAAAAAGAAAACTTGCTAAATATGTGTGCCTCTTGATTTTCTATGGACTCAGAGCTTTGGTGGCTAGAATTGTTTACGTTCAGTGACCCAAAAGTCTTGGAAAGAGAGTCCTATACATGGATCACTGGGTCCCCTTAGGGATTTTTGTTCCCAAAGGTGAGGTACCCATACATTAACATGACTAAGAAAATGAAAACGCCAAAGGAGTAAGTCTCTGGTTGCACTATGTAAAGAAAGTCCAAACTATTAGTTTGGACTAATGCCTCACAATAGCAAGGGTGTTGCCAGTCCCTGGTTTTGTTTCGAAACCTTTGATACCTCCAGGAAACCTGGACAAGCTGAAGTGGCTTGAGGTTTCCTTGTTCAGCTCTGACCCCTCGAGTATCCTCCCTGGCTTTCCCAAGTCCTCCCTGGTGGGAGGTCTATAGTCGCAGTGAAGAGTCCTGGGCTAATCCATAATCTCCTAAAGGATCCCAGAATTCCCTAATCAGATGAGGCTCTGAACTCATCTTGAAATAGCACCTGCTATCCATGTTTTCAAGATCTGGGGTAAAAACTCTGGGGAGATACTCATCTGAGTGGTTTCAAGGTAGTGAGGCTCTTTTGAACAGCATTGACCTAAACCTGGCTCCTGGAACTGGAAGAGAGTTGCTTCCGCGCTGACCATGAGGCCCTTTTGCATAAGAGACGATGGGAGCAGGGTCTGGGGTCTTCACCAGCATCCCTTAGCACAGGGGTGGCTCAGAGGACTCAGTGATGGTGATATCTCGTTTTAAATGAGGGATAAATAATCACTATCAGGCTTTCCAATTGGAAAAGCTCTGTAGGAAATTGAAACAAGAGTGTGGTGGACCAGTTTTGTGATTTCCTTATGGGTGTTTTAAAGCAAGAAAAGGAAGCTCTTTCGTATTGTAACATACTACTCTGCATATTACTATCAAACCTGTCAGGTCACATTTTAATGTTCTCAAAACCTTCCTCGTGTTTCCTATGGTAAGAAGTAACATCCTGTTACCAAGCTTGTAACATCCTGTTACCAAGCTTGAGTGTCTGTTCTGTTTCAATATGGAAGGATTAACATTATTTGGTGGGTGAGTTCACTCATATGAAATGGGACTGCCTATCAAGTCTCAGATTCGTAGGCCTCCTCTGGACCTCCAATGCCAAGTCCTCAGAGGCGTATGACCGTGTATTTACTCTACATTAAAGATCACGAGAATGGAAGAGAGCATCAGAGCTGTCACCACAACAGATAACCATGAGTTGGGGACATGATGTTCTGAGGCATGGTGACTTTATATCTGTAGGCTTAATATTAAAATTAGTAGGCATTTGAGTGCATGTGTGTGTGTGCACGCACTTTCCTGGGGATTGGTAGAAAGTGAATGTTAAAGGCCGTGCTTTCCCAAACCATGCAGAATAGCTAGAATTAAAGGTGAAGTATGCTATGCTGTATTAGTAAGCATATTATATGAGATGGCATAAATAAGACTCCCGGCTGAATAAATGATCGCAGCCATCATTTGGATAGTAGCCATCATTTTTACTAATGATGATAGTAGCCATCATTTATTCAGCCAGGAGTCTTATTTACGCTATCTCATTTAAACATTTTTCTCACTTCTTAGATAAATAAACAGAAGCTCAGAGGTCATATAAGCCATCAACCCTGAAGGACCTATTGACAGGGCTGACAATTGGCAGGGCTGGTAATTGAATGTTGGTCTTTCTGACATTATGGCCAATACTCTTTCAAATATGCTACAAATCCCCCCCATTCCAAGCTCATGTGAGTCGAGATAATTCCTATTAAAAAGAACACAGAATTGGGCAATTGGATGGTTACTTTAGGTTGCGACTTTTGGTGAGAAGTTGAAGGCAATGGTCACCATGTGAGGCTGAGTGCCTGGTGAAGGGCCAAGCTAGTAGAAAATGGGTAACTGGACACTACATTATAAGGTATCCAGACAGGAGAGCCAAAGTGACTGAAATAAATGAAACTTGAGTCATTGGCGCTGTGGCCTAACTCACCAAAAGTCGAGGATGCCAACCTGAGGCCCTTCTAACCATCTTAGGAAAGCATCTTGTTCTCTCCTGAGGAGAGGCCTGTACTCATAGGCTTTCCCTGGGAATGCACGGGTGTAACAGGCCCCCTCTGGTCTGGATTCCAGCACTCTAAGTGGAGCCTAAACCTGCCAACAGGCCCTGACAATGAAGGACTCCCAGCAACAAAGCAGCACAGCTGACTCCATTTATAAAGCCCTATTTAAAGTAACCCTTCCCCTTCCCTTCTCCTTGGCTTCAAGGTGAAAAGAGAGCCAAGATCCCACACAGAAGATATCTACCCTCTTATTTCCCAGAGGCCATGAGGAGCTCTGATGTCAGCAGGGGTTTCAACAGAACAAATTAATTATCCACATTTCCCTGCTGGGTTCAGAACAAACTAGGAACCGTACCCAAGGTTCAAATGAAGGATCAGAAGATCAGGTTCATGGCTAGTGGAGCTGGCAAAGTATTTAGACCCAGTCCCCAAGTAGCTTCCAAATATGCAGCCACCCCAAGTCCACTGATTTCCAGACCTGTCTGTCATAGGCCCAGGTGTAGCTTTCTGTCCCCACCAGGCAGAAACTGCTGGGAAGGTTTGCCAAATGGATCTGAGGAACTACCATCTCTAGGCAGGGAAGCTGCAAAGGATGAGGGCAAAAGAGGTGGCCACATGCAAAAGAGGGCCGCTGCCTCCCTCACTCCCTCCACGGGAGAGTCACAGATGAAGAGATGTCACATTCTTGCTATCTCATCACTGAGATAAACCAGTCTTCCTCCTGTGGTGTGGAGTACATGGTGGTGGAAGGAGCCGAGGTTCAGTGTCTTGCTTGATATATCCCCCTGGACAGCATGATCACCTGCGAACTTCTTAGAAATATGGACTCTAAGGCCTCAGCCTTACTGAATCACAATCAGCATCTGACAAAAATCCCCAAGTGCTGGGTGTGCACGTGGAAGTTTGGGACGCAATGCTTTAGTGGAAGTCCCGTCCCTGAAATCCCAGGACAAAGCCAAAAAATTTCCCCAAAAGAACTGTGAATAAGGTTGTCTGTGGGGACTAAAGGCCATCTGCAATGTTCCATACAGAAGTTTCCCTCAATATGAGTGGTGCAGGATTTTAGTAAACATTGGTATGTAAAACCAGAGCTATAATAATTATATCAAACCAAGTAAATTAGATAAATTTATGGTCTGCTTTTAGTGAGGCTTTGTCAAGGTGAATACAAAATTGATACATATATAAAAATAAAACAGGAAGAATGCAATTAGAATGTGACTCAGATTATACTTTGTCACTTCAAAGGCCTCAGTTCCAAACATTCCAAGAAATGAGAATCACCATTCAATGAAGGGATTTCAATGACAAATCCCTTGTGGTATTTTATCACATTCAGAATTCTTGTTGCCCACTTCTAGCCTCTGGGAATGGTCACCACATGGTCTTTGTTTTATAGGTGGTTTTGAGTTCAAAATACAAGTCCAGAAAGAACTCTCTTGATGACAAGTTCAGTGCTTATTGACAGATTTTTTTCATATGTTAAACTCCAGTTATTTACACAATTCTTTGATAACCCAAGTGCAATATTTAATTTTTTATCCCACAGGATGACCAGAGATGTTATCAGTTTTGTGATTCTTACATACAATCACGACCAAAAAAAATGTGGGGTTTTTGTCACCAAAGCTATAGTATCATGGCCTCAGCCTAGCTCACAGCAACCTCAAATTCCTGGGTTCAAGTGATCCTCCTGCCTCAGCCTCCTGAGTTACTGAGACAACAGGTGCCCTCCCCAACACTTGGCTAATTTTTCTGTTCTTAATAGAATAGAGTCTAGCCCTTGCTCACGCTGACCTTGAACTCTTTGAGCTAAAGCAATCCACCCAGTTTGGCCTCCCAGAGTGCTAGGATTACAGGCACAAGCCACCAGGCCCAGGCAAAAGAGTATTTTTAATCAATTTGATTCTTCTTTCAGATGCCAATGACAAATTATTGCCAACAAGCAACTTTCACCCCATGACAGTGATCAACTTTGTGTTTGAGACATTCCAATCTCAAGGGGCCAGGACTGTTGCTCTGACTCCTTTTAGGGCTCGGAGAAGACATCCTGCTTTGCAACAGCATGCTCTGCTCTCTCTCCTGAAGTCTGAGCTAGTTGTGAGCTGGTGCCTGACCAGAGATGGCACGGCAGGGAGGACTGAGTCTCCATAAGTGCCTGCCTATTGAAGGACAAGAGTGAAAAGACTGTTTGGTTGGTAAGAAAGGTAGTCACTAGCTGTTGCCGCCAGCACTGAGCTGGTATAAACTTGCACATTTGGAATAAGCCCTTGAGTTTACTTAATATTCCACTTGGGGTTTTTCGTTTGTTTGTTTGTTTTTGTTTTTGGCGGGGGCTGGGTTTGAACCTGCCACCTCCAGCATATAGGGCCAGTGCCCTACTCCTTTAAGCCACAGGGGCCGCCCTACCATTCCACTTGGTTTCCTGTTAAGTGTTCCAAACATTCTGATGTTGTTGTGGCTTATTTTCTCCCAAGTTGAATAAAAAAGATTCAATAGCAAGGTGCCCGATATCATATGACATACAGCTTTTGGGGGTAACAGTATGTGATTCCCCAGAGCCTGTCAGCATTTCACCTCAAGGCATTTTAGCAGTAAACGATTTTAGAAGCACATAGAGGAGAAAAGAAGAATACATGGCTTGGCGCCTATAGCTCAACCGGCTAAGACGCCAGCCACATACACCTAAGGTGGCAGGTTCGAATCCCCAGCCCGAACCCGCCAAACAACAATGACGGCTGCAACCAAAAAATAGCCGGGCGTTGTGGCGGGCGCCTGTGGTCCCAGCTACTTGGGAGGCGGAGGCAAGAGACTCGCTTGAGCCCAGGAGCTGGAGGTTGCTGTGAGCTGTAATG
>CAUYTI010003266.1:0-12609 GCA_963575145.1 Galago senegalensis
AGCCAAAAAATGCAAAAAACATAAATAAATAAAAACATTCAGCTTTATTTAAAAAAAAATAAAGATAACTATGAAACTCTAAGAAAAGAAATAGATGAAAATGTTAACAAATGGAAAAACATACCATGCTCATGGCTGGGAAGAATCAACATTGTTAAAATGTCCATATTACCCAAAGTAATATATAATTTTAATGCAATCCCAATTTTAATGCAATTAAAGCTCCACTGTCATACTTTAAAGATCTTGAAAAAATAATACTTCATTTTATATGGAATCAGAAAAAAACCTTGAATAGCCATGACATTACTCAGGAATAAAAACAAATCATGCAACCAGACCACAGATTATACTATAAATCAATAGTGATTAAAACAGCGTGGTACTGGCACAAAAACAGAGAGGTAGATGTATGGAACAGAATGGAGAGCCAAGATATGAACCCAACTCTTACTGTTACCTGATCTTTGACAAGCCAATTAAAAACATTGAGTGGGAAAGATTCCCTATTTAATAAATGGTGCTGGGCGAACTGGCTGGCAACCTGTAGAAGACTGAAACTGGATCCACACCTTTCACCATTAACTAAGATAGATTCTCACTGGATTAAAGACTTACACTTAAGATATGAAACCATAAAAATGTTAGAAGAAAGTGTAGGGAAAACACTTGAAGAAATCGGTCTGGGTGAATATTTTATTAGAAGGACTCACCCAGCAATTGAAACAACATCAAAAATACACTTTTGAGACCTGATCAAGTGAAAGAGCTTCTGCACATCCAAGAACACAGTAAGTAAAACAAGCAGACAGCCCTCAGAATGGGAGAAGATATATGCAGGTTATGTCTCTGATAAAGGTTTAATAACCAGAATCCACAGAGAACTCAAACGTATTAGCAAGAAGAAAACAAGTGATCCCATCTCAGGGTGGGAAAAGGACTTGAAAAGAAATTTCTCTAAAGAAGATAGGCATATTGCCTACAGATATATGAAAAAAAAATGCTCACTATCCTTAATCACGAGAGAAACGCAAATCAAAACTACTTTGAGATATCACCTAACTCCAGTAAGATTAGCCCATATCAGGAAATCCCAAAAACAGAAATGTTGGCATGGATGTGGAGAAAAGGGAACACTTCTACACTGCTGGTGGGAATGCAAATTAATTTGTTCCTTTTGGAAAGACATCTGGAGAACACTTAGAGAATGAAAAATAGACCTGCCATTTGATCCTGCAATTCCTTTATTAGGTATATATCCAGAAGACCAAAAATCACATTACAACAAAGACATTTGTATCAGAATGTTTATTGCAGCCTAATTCATAATTGCTAGGTCATGGAAGAAGCCCAAGTGCCCATCAACCCACAAATGGATCAGTAAATTGTAGTACATGTACACCACAGAATACTATGCAGCCCTAAAGAAAGATGGAGATTTTACCTCCATGTTTATATGGATGGAATTAGAAAATGTTCTTAGCAAAGTATCTCAAGAATGGAAGAAAAAGTATCCAATGTACACAGCCCTACTCTGAAACTAATTCATAGCTTTTATAGGAATGTCATAACTTAATTATAGCCTTAGAATATGGGAAGGGGGTGGGATGGAGGAGGTGAGAGGGTGGATAGGGGGAGGAAGGGTGATTGGTGGGGTCACCTCTATGGTTTATCTTACAAGGGTACAAGTGAATCATTCTAAAAGCAGAGTATGAACTTTTTAACTCAATAAGAAAATGGCATGAAGATTATGTTAACCAGTTTGAGAATATTTCAAAATGTATATGAAAACAGCACACTGTACCCCATGATTGCATTAATGTACACAGTTATGCCATAAGAAATTTTAAAGTTTTTTAAATTAACCATGATGGTAGTATACATCTGTTGAGGAGGATGAGACAGGAGGATCACTTGAGCCCAGGAGCTTCAGGCTGCAGTGAGCTATGGTCCTACCACTGCACTCTAGCCTAGGTAACAGAGTGAGACCCTGTCTCAAAAAATAAACAAAGTAAAAATAAAAACAAGTGTCCCAAACAACACACTTTAATGTATTTTTCTGTACTGTTACTTGAAAAATACTTCAACATGTAATTTTACCTTTAAAATCTAATAAGGGTTGTATTAAGTAAAATGACAAATCTTTTACATTCTAAGGAAGACAAAACTGAAACAACTTTCACAAATATTCATCTATGTCTGGCCTAAGAGAATATGACCCAAGGCACGTCTTTCTATTTAGTGAAATATGAAGTTGATGTTAAGATGAATCAAGGTCAAGTCCACATAAGCCCAAAGCCAAAGATGCAACACTGAAGAGTCAGAAGGGGAGTGAAATTAAGTTAAAAATATCTAAATTATAAATTACCAACATGTCCTCTTAACAAGAAAGCTTGTCAATTGCTGTGACACTAAGCTAGTCAATTATTGCTCATATCCTTTAAAGCATATTTATAAACTAGACAACGGAAGATGGAAATATACTTTTGATCTTCCCCAATGACCAAATGTCTTTCATAACCTACTGAAGGAAAATGCCACTGACTGAAAACCCAAAACACAGATGCAGGAAACATACTCATTGCTGTCATTCCCTCTGGGATTGTTTTCTATCCCTTTGATGTAGGAGAGCACCAAAGCTTAACTCATTTAATGTAAGCAGCTGGCATTCGCCTGAATAAGTGAAAAGTAAAAACATTTGAGTAGAGAATAATGATTACAATGCACAAGGTGCTTACATTGTTAAATCTGAATTTCACATCATCCTGGGAAAGATAAAGATGTTTATGAACAAGCAATAACTTAATCATTGTAAGCCAAACAAAATTCAGGTTTGTGGTGCTATGCTGACCCCTAGTGGAATAGAAACAGCATCTCGATGTTTCCAGGAAACCTGCTGTTACGCTTTTCATGCTTGACTTGTAGCACAAAGAATATACATGTACATACACGTGCACAACGCACGTGTCACAAATACGCGCCGATAATCTCCATGGTCTTGGTGCCAAGTTAGTAAGAAATTACCCGTAGCAAGTGAAACCAGATGTCATTGGTCCTTAAACAATATCTCATCAAATTTTATGAAAATAGACAGCTATTTAAAAGCAATCAGTAGTTTGTTGTTGTGTTTTTTTTTTTTTTGTCACCAAAGTTTTTAATGAATGTGACTTAGGGAATCGATGTTTATTAAAACAACTGTCTAGCTCCTCTGCACCCCACTTTTCCTTCCCCAGAGGTCAATACTTTCTAATTATTTCAACTGATGCTTATTTTTGTCTATATTGTCAAACAACGTTTTAATTTTTCTATTTCTTCCCCACCATAGAAGTTAGAGATTTAACTTTTTCTCAGTTCTCGTGCCACCTCTCTTCCTTCCCATCCTCTCATTCTCATGAAAGAATTACATCATACTTTCAGTTAGGTCACTGTTCAACGTCTAAAATATCTGTATTATAAATAAGTTAATAAAGTTAATCAGAGTGAAGCCATGTAGAAAACTATAATTACATTTTACATTTATGTACAATAGTTTACCCCTAAAATTAATAATTGCTGAAGTATTCATTTATCTGCTTGTTTGCTGCTGAGCCTCGGTTCCCTAGATAAAAGGCCCTACGGGAAAACTTTTATGCCAGGATTTTCCTGGGGTGGAGGGAAGCCCAGGGCAGCAGGAAGAAAGAAAAGGCAAGACAGGTAAGGAAACAATGCAGCGGAACGTCAAGGAAGGAATGACTGAGTTGGCCTTCACTTGGCATCAAGCACGGCTGATGGCTCTGTCTTGCACACCATCTTCAGTCTGTATTTCAGAACAGCTTGGGGTAGGAGCGAGAAGACTATCCACTAATTCCTCTTGCCCATGAGCCTCCCAAGACTGGCAAATTCCCATCATGTTCGAGGCCTGGTTGTACTGGTTTGCTGTGATCTCAGAAGGTTTAGCTTTGAGAGTCCTGCTTCTGGGCTGCCCTTCTCACTACTGGATAAACAAGAATGGGTCACCTGAGCAGCATTTCACAACTGGCAGTGATAGGTCACCCTGAGGCATGGAGACCAACACATGGCACTGTCAGGTTGGGCCCATGGAGTCCGTCAGTGCCAGTGCTGCTGAGATGATAAAAGTGTCCAAACATCTCCAGAAGATTTATGGCCAGAGATGATGTGAGGCAGCTTATAAGAAGTACCTGATAAAGTCTGTTTCTTTTTTTTTTTTTTTTTTTTTTTAGTGACAGAGTCTTACTTCAGGGCTCTCAGTAGAGTGCCATGGAGTCACACAGCTCACAGCAACCCCCAACTCCTGGTCTTAGGTGATTCTCTTGCCTCAGCCTCCCGAGTAGCTGGGACTATAGGCGCCCGCCACAATGCCCGGCTGATAAAGTCTGTTTCTTAATTTTCTGTCTATCAGTGATTCAACCAGAACCCCTGAAAAATACAGCAAAAAAAATCTCAAAACTTTCAGACACATCACATACTCTACCAAGGTAGCATCTTCTTGCAAATGAACAAATCTCTTAGAGCTTTCTGAACTGCTGAGTCTGGACTGTTCTCTGTGTATATAGTAAATATCCTGGACCTAAATCCTCCACCTCTATTTTCTGTGAGATTCTGAGTCTTGTCTTTTTCTTAGTTTACCTCCATGTTGTGGTGGAGCACATACTTCAGTAACTTCCTGAGAGGAAAAGAAATAACAGGAACTTAATATTTTAAAAGTATGTGAGCTGGGAAATCTTTTTAATCTTATCTGCATAATGAGTTTGGCTAGGTCTATAATTCTAGCTTAGAAATTACTTTGCCTTAGAATTTTTAAAGCATTACCTCTTGTCTTAGTTTCATTGTTAATGAGAAAACGCAATTGTGATTCTAGCTATTTTGATATTTCTGGCCCTCTGGTTCCCTCCCTCTACCTCTCTCTCCCTCTTGTCTTTTCTCACTCTTCTTTCTCTTCTCTTCCCTTCCTTCCTTTTCTTGCCCCCCCCCGTCATGCATTCCCACATACACACGCTCAGTGTAGGATTTTCTGTCTGTCTGCAACTTAGTACCACTAACTCAGAGGCACTGCCTATAGTACACAGGTACTATAGTACACAGGTGCACTTATGCACTCAGGGCACCTCCTTGGGGTGGTTCAATGCCCAACCTGCACTCACACTCTGCAAGCTTCTACACTTGAGAAACCCTTTGACCAGTTAACACATGCCTTTCAGTTTCATAATATTTTTAAAAATTATTTATTTCATGTTTTCAAAATGACCAGAGGGAAGAAAGGGAAGAGAACATGAAATAAATAATTTGGATCACTTGTATGCTCTTTATACAATTCCTCCATTCGGGGCTAGACAGGGACCCCCAACCCCATTTTTAGGTCTGGTGAGCTCAGAGATCAGTCTCATCAGAGACTGCATCTCTGGGCACAAACAGGCTTGTAAAAACCAGCCCAACCAGTATCTCATCTGGGCCACCCCACCCTGAGTAGAGAACTTACCCTAAACAAGAGGCTGCCCCTCCTAGAGCAGAGAGCACACTCAGACAGGACCACATTCCTGCACAGGACAGTTTTAAAATTAAATTCTGCACCCAAACCCTGACACCACACAGTTGTGATATTTCATTGCCCCAGGGTAGGAAAAGCAGTATGTAATTCCCTAGACAGAAGGTTGACATGGGGTACCTGCTAGGGAACCCCCTCTTTGGCTTGCCAAAGGCTCTGACTTTCTTCCCCCCTTTTATCTATTAATAAAATCTGTCCTTTCATTTACTCCCATAATCCATGGATTCGTTCTTTGAATCTCTAAGACCAAGGACCCATCAGAGAGATTCTGGCTATATTCTTGTAATATTTTCTATGATGGCAGTGATGGTTAGTATTTGTTGTTTGGTTTTATTTTCTTTATTTGGGGAGAAATTTCCTTAGCTTTCATAGTCCTCTTGAGTTTGTTTCTGTTATAAACTGCTAAAAGCTGTTTTCTGGTCTCTTAATTATTATAGAATTTTGTTCTCTTTTACAGTTTCAATAGACATGTCTGTGAGAAAAGTATGCAAAAATGTTCATATTTTTCTCTGTCCAGAATCTGTTTCTTCCTTGCAGTTTTTTGCTTTTATTTCTATCTTTTATGTTAAAGGTCACCCTTAAGTTTCTATTCCTTGATTCCTAGCCCATATTTTAGAGAGCTATGAAGAACCCCTGTTTGACACTTTGAGTGGGCAGATGGGGCTTTCTGACTATACATCAGTGTAGGTGGTCTGGCCAGGCCACATCATCAAAGAGCCCCTATTATTAATATTTAAACTCTTCATCACACAATTAAATTAGACTCTTTCTTCTTCTAGGAAGGTAAATGCCTGACATCCGATGATCTCCTTGTGGAGTAGAGGAAGAGCCGAGACTTCAGCCCCCACTCTGGACATGGTTACTAACAGCATTTTCTTCAGTATAATACTGCCGGTTACACTTGGTGTCCCTCACTGGAGAACTCTTTTGTTTCAACTCCTCCAGAAAATAAACCTCTACTGATTTCCCTGGGGACAGGGCTGTCACGTTATTGTTCCAAGGGGTGAGGAAGGAGACCTGAGGCTGTAACGTGTACCTGAAAAGCTTTCAATCACTTTTCCTTATTGGAGAGTATCATCCCACTGGCCCCTCAAATTGCCAGGGCTCCTGATCCCACAAACCCGTGGCTCCCTTGGAATTCTTCAGGGTGAACTGGACTGATTCTCACCTTTTTTTTAACACAAGATCAGTATAGAGCTTTCCCAGTTTAATGTGTCACCCACTACCCATCTGTCACTCCATAATCCACAATTGTGCTGCTGTTGTCTCTGCTCTGATTCCTGTGGACTTATTGGCTCATACTTTTCACAACATTCTTTTACTGTAGCTTCTTTGCTGTTTGGAAATGTAGCTTAGAGTCATATATTTAATTTACAAAAAAAGTGATTTAGTGTATCTCTCTTCAGCTAATAGATTTTTTTTTTTGTGACTTGAGTCACTGAGAAGAGACAAAATATGCTAAAGATATTGGCATGTAAGTGTTCAATGCAAGATTCCTCAAATTTGTGCCTCCAAAAACATGATTTGTATTGGTGGCTTAGAGTTGTTCACTCCTTTGGCAACTAGTTCACAAAGGACTATTATATAAAAAAAGGATGATAGGGTATTGACTTCAAATAAGAAATGTGCTATCAAATAATAAAAGTAAGTTTTGTGACCTGTGATTCTGTGCTCAAAGTATATAAGGCCAAAATGAATAACAGGTTATTTTAAGAGAATGAAACCTTAAGAATTGCATAATGTACTAGTTTGATGCACTCTGTGACAATTTGCAAATCTATTAAATTGGCAAAATTCTTAAATATAAAAAGTCTCATGTCAACTAAGCCTTTTCTGGGGGGGGGGGGAAGGACATTGCATTAAGGTGAGTCCAAACTGATACAGTCAACTGTTTAACAAGTATCTCCATTGAAAGTCCCACAGACACCACAATCTTAACACGTCTAACCCGGACTCACCATCTTTCTTCCCAACCTTGTTCCTCCTTCTATGTTACCTTTCCCCGGGGTTTGGGACTCATCTTTAACCCTTCTCTCTCCCTATCATCCATATACTGTGGATTTCTAAGGCATTTTAATATATCCCTTACATCCATTTTTTTCTCTATATCGCCACAATTACTAAGTTAATTCCAAGCCTCGTTTTAGTTACTTATTTCATCCCAAAAATAAAACCATAGATTCATTTAAGCCAGTTAAAGCAAGGTTTATTTTTATGAATAGTCGGGAAACCACACAATAATCTGGGAGGAAGAACTATAATCAAGATAGACCTCAGTGAGGTTAAGGCAAGAGAGTTTTACAGACAGATGATAGTGCTGGGGACTTGGGCAGCAGGCATCCACAAAGCTTTATCTAGAGTTCTGACATTAGTGTGACTATAAAGCACTTCAGAGATCTGATTATTATTATCCTTTCCCAATAACCCCAAGCTCCCTCAAAAAAAATCTTCTCTTCAAATCTTAATTCAGTTTCCAACAAAGGAACCCTAGATCACCTTCCTGAGCCAATCTACTCAAGTCAACCTAGTCTATGAACCTTTGTGAAATATAGATCCCACTCCTAGTCCAAACAGCTATACACAGAAGAATAATGATGCATGAAACCTTCCATTTACCAGATATGTTTAGAAGGAAAGAGTCACTGAGAGGTAGGCATAGGTGTGTACTAGCGTCTTCTTTTTCTTCCATTTGTCTTACTTTTGCCATCATTGCCCAGGCCTGTGTAAAACCACATCAGTGAATTTCAGGAAACAATTTTTAGAAATCAAAAGATAGGTTAATAGTCACATGTATATTTACTCCTGGGCATCATCTCACTTCAAGATTTCCCCATAGTCTTAGTCTGACTCTGAAAATACATACACATACACACAGATACATATATGCATTTTATTTTCTCTTAGTACTATATTTTCTATGTATAATCTTACAGTTTTACTCTGAGAATTGTAGGTGTTGCTATTTATTACAAGGGCAATGTTCAGTAATATATTCAAATTATAGACCTGCTAAATTTAGTTCCTGCTACACTGAATAGTTGAGAATAGTACCAAAAGTACAACAGAAAAACCACCATATGAATGGTAAGGAGAAGGCATAGACTGAACGTATTTCCCAAGTTAGTCAATAAGATAAGACATAATTTTATTTAATATTGATTTAACTTTTTATGTACATAGACCCTAATATCAAATCTCCTAGGATATTAAGGCTCATAAGATCGACAAGAAAGATTCTCCAATGAATTAAATCTTACATCTACACACAAAATAAGTGTGCATATGCTTGGAGAACTCTAGAAATGTTTTTTGTGTTGCTTTTCCTTCAGTATGATAACTAAGATAATATTTCCATAGATTATAAGAAAGATAAATGAATACTACTGAAAATTATATAATACATCTTAAATTAGACCCAGTTTCTAAGGCAAAATGAACAGGGAGAGAGGCAACTCATGCAAATAATCTTTAAAACAGACTTTAAAGCTTATTATTTAATGTAAAACAAAAGCTACATAATCATAGACACTTAAGGCTGAAATGTCTCTCAGAAGATATTTAGAACACTCTTCCATTTTGGCAAGCAAACCTTCCACAGTATGCCTGAAATTTGCTCATTTAGTAAACTTTTAAATGTTTTCTGCAATGAAAATCTCCAAACATCATAAGCAGAAATTGTCCAAAATTCCTTTTTATGAGCCAAAATCTGCCTCTGTAAAATATCAAGCCCTATCAAATGACATGGATTAAAATTTTACCCTTTCATATATGTACCTATTTAAAAAGCATTCCTCTGAACTATTTGAAGAATCCCTCATAAAATGTAGTGTTCAGAGACTTCCCAAAGTGTCTGACTCTATTTGACTTCTTTATAACATAAAGATGAAATAACTGCAAAACGGGAGAAAGTTTATAACACTTATCTACAATGTTAGGGGAGAACTGTGTGAGAGGAACCAGGAAGATACCTCCTGTAGCTTGTGCTAATAATCAAGAAACTTGTCTACAACATCAACTCTAACCCCATGTGAGCTGCAGTGCAGTGGTGACAGCAATTCAACTGCAGGAACAGCAGCGTTGGGAAACCTAGAGATAGAAAAAGCCACATAAAATAAAAACTAGTGTCTTTAGTAAGGAGTTTCTCCTTTTAACATGGGGGTTCTTCTTTGATGCTGTGGGCAACAGACTTAGAAAAGGAGCTTGGGCCAAACCAGGTAAAGCCACTGAAAAAAATTGTTCACAAAATACTAAAGGAAATCTCAAGAGGCAAGTTTCCCCAGTGGTACTGACCACAAACCCAGCTTGTTCCCATTCCTGGATCACTGAACTGTGAGTTATCCCACAGGCCTAAAATGTTACAGGAGGATTCTAACATTCTCAAGTAGAAATGGACCAAAAAAGAAGAATCCATTTACCCCCTTTTAGGCTCAAATGCCAAGGCTATAAGACGTTAGCACCCTAAAGGTGAATAAAAAGAAAGGGGCAGCTAAGAAGAGATCCTATAATGACAACAAAAAGGCATAACCCTCAAGAGGTAAAGAAAACATGCTTCTGAGAGAGAAATTATATATTCGATAGCATATCTGTTTTATATGCTGAGTAAAATTCACTAAAACATGGTCTCTATTAAAAAGGGTGACATGATAAATGTCTTCAATAAAAGAAGTGGCTGAGGTTAAAAAAAGAAGAAACAAAAGTAAGCAAAAACAGCAACCAAACAATTTTTTTGTCTTGTGAAATAAACATGTGATAAAATAATTTTCAATTCATTACAGTGAGAGAAAAAATACAAAAGACTCTTCTAGAAAGCAGAGGAGAAGTTGAGGAAAAAACAAGGAAAGATAAAATAATAGATAATGATAGCCCAAAACAAGCAAATAAATCAGGTTCAAAAGACAACTTGGGTTCCTTTAAAAGAATCTGAAGCTATAGAACAGAAGCAATAATCAATAACATTATAGACTAAGACAATGGGCTGACCAAGTGCCTGGAAAGATTAATAGAAAACAACCTGTAAAATCATCCTGGTTCAAGTCTTAAATACACAGAATTTCAAAGTTTTCAGAAAGAAGCATGCTGCCAACATATAAAGAATGAAAATTTTGACCAGCATTAGACCTTGTATTTCATGAGTCACTTGCAAAATATGTAGCGAAATATGTCTTTAAAGTTGTGAGAGGAAAGTTTTAATCCAAATATTTCATGTCATTCACCTGTGAAAGCAAATTTAAGATGATGTAGGTTGTTCAAGACTACAGGAAGTATACTACTACTCATTCTTAAGAAAAATTATCCAAACAATCATTCAAACCAACCAAGAAATGAATAAGCTAATAAATAAAATGGAGAATCTATGATATAAAAGCACAGAAGGTGATAACAAGAATTGGTTAAACAAAAAACTGAAATGAAACAACCTGGTTTTTCTAGTGTATATCCTTTGGTGCCTTACTCATTGATAATCAACATGGGAGATAAGCCTTCTGAATTCTACATGTCTGACCATAACCTTATTTCATACTCATATTTGTTTAATAACTTAGCTAGAAATAAAATTCTAGTGTCTTTGTCATTTTTCCTTCAGAATTTCTCCAAGTCTTTTAATATCACCGATGCTAATAAAAAATCTGATGTTTGCCTAATTTTTGCCTCTTTAAAACTATTTTTTTATTCAGTAAATGGTTGGGTTTTTCTCTTTATCTTCAATGTTCTGAAATGTCTCAGCCACACACCTAGGTATGAGTCATTATTCATACATACTGCTCAACATTTGATATGCCCTTTCCATTTGAAGGTAGAGTTCCCTCCATTATTCTCAGAGTGTTTTCTATTATATATTTGATAATTGCCTTACCTTCATTTGGCCTCTCAGAAATCTTAGATTAACTCTTTCCCTCTTTCTTTCCTTGTTTTTTAGACAGGGTCTTACTCCATCCCCCAGGCTAAAGTGCAGTAGTGTCACCATATTTCACTGCAGTGTCCAATCCCTGTCCAATTCTTGCCTCAGGCTCCTGAATAGCTAGGTGTGTGCCACCACACCTGGATAATGTTAAAATTTTTTTTTATTTTACTTTCTTTTGTAGATGTGGGCCGAGGCTATTGCCCAGGCTAGACTCAAACTCCTGGGCTCATGCAATCCTCCTGCCTCAGCCTCCCAAACTGCTAGGTTTATGGCATGAGCCACTGCATCCATCCTCTTTCTTTGAATACTTGTACTTCTTTTTGCTCTATATCTGGATCATTGACTTCATCTTCAACATTTTTGAGTTTTTTCATTGTACAATCATTTATAAAACAAAGACCTTTCTTATGTCAATTATTCTTTTAACATTTTGGCCTTGTGGCTTGCCATATTGTTTCAGGGTCCCTGCTCCTTTATCCATTTTGGTAGCTCTCCAGTTTTTTTCTATTGCCTTTCCATGTTTCTTTTCTTTTAATTTTATCCTATTTATCCTCCAGATTTTAAACAACTGACTAGCTTCTGCCAAGACTTGAAAGGCAGGAGTTCAGAAAACCATGCAGCTCAACTAACCATCTCAGTCATGAAGTCCTTTTTTTCTGCAACAACAGTCTAGTACCCAGCTTTTTTAATGACTCAGAGGGATTTCCACTGTATAAAAAAAAAAAAAAATCTCATGATATGAGTAAACAATTTGTCTGGGTGTTTCACTTTAGAATAAGATAAAAGCTTAATTCCATGGCCATTCTAGACACCCTGAAAGCTAATTTATATCCTATAATAAATTCCTTTATGCTGAAAACTAGCTAAAGTGAGTCTATTATCCAACCCAATGCTGGCAGATAACAGAAGTAAACTGTTCTGTGTTCATACCTTCAATTATTCCTCTCATCAGTCAGCACTTTCCATCCATATTTGTTCTGTTAGTAGTTTGTTGAAGTTATTAATATTCCCTGACATTCATTTTCTATTGCTGCATAAGAAATTACCACAAACTAGGGGAGGGAGGTGGATGGGTGGAGGAAGGGTGATTGGTGGGGTCACCTCTATGATTTATCTTACAAGGGTACAAGTGAATCTTTCTAAAAGCAGAGTATGAATGTCTTAA
>CAUYTI010003268.1:0-18191 GCA_963575145.1 Galago senegalensis
GCATTACAGCTCACAGCAACCTCCAACTCCTGGGCTCAAGCGAGTCTCTTGCCTCTGCCTCCCAAGTAGCTGGGACCACAGGCGCCCGCCACAAGGCCCGGCTATTTTTTGGTTGCAGCCGTCATTGTTGTTTGGCGGGTCTGGGCTGGGGATTCGAACCTGCCACCTTAGGTGTACGTGGCGGGCACCTTAGCCGGTTGAGCTATAGGCGCCAAGCCGTGAAGTGGTTTTTAACAACACACTTGCCTGGTTTTTAAGTCCTGGTGCTTCTGATTTGTGGGTCTCATATAGGGCTCCAGAATCTGTATTTTTACAAGTGCTCTGGGTAATGTGTTCTCTAGTTTAACCCAAAGGAATGAATTGTCCTGAGCAGAATTTTAGGCAATGGTGTGAAGTGCTGGATTGTGGAGGGGGGAGGGGAGATTTGTAGGGCAGGAAGAACGGTTTTCTGGGGACCCTGAGATTAATCGTATTTTATAATTATCTATCTGTTATGGGCCTGGAAACCGCTACATTCTGTGTATTCTCCTCCTTTCGGCAGCACTTGGGGCAGATGGTGGCGGGTAGTGGGTGCCTGGGGGGATGAGGAGGCCAGGGACACAGATGCCCTCATCTCACTGTGCTCTGACAGGCCTACCCGGCCTTTCCCGGCAGCAGTTCTAGAACTTTGCCTTGGATAGCTTACTTACCCCATCTGTTCAATTCTGTTTCCCTTCCTCATCCCTGTTCCACTCAGTCCTGCCCACATCACTCACTCTGCCCTGTGGGAGCTTGACTTCTACTGGACTGTAATTTGGGGAAGCTTTCTTGTTGAAATGAGATTGTCCCTAAATAGAGTTGGGTATGGTGTTATAGAAAATTCCAATCTTACTTATAATCCCCAGTTAATTTTGTTTCTAGTGGTTCATGGGAGATGAGAGGTGGATCCTGACCAGCCTTCCTTCCTCCCTCCTCTCCCTCCCTTCTCCTTCCCTCCCGCCCCTCCCTTTCTTTCTTTTGATAGTGTAGCTAATAAAAATGATATGTGGCAAAGAGGCAGATAGCCCTGGGTTGAAATCCTGAACCATCACAAGCTGAGTAAACTTGGGTTACTTGCTTTATGTTTCCAAACTTAGTTTTCCTGTCTGTAAAATGGGAAAATGGGCTCATGGACTAGCCCCTGAGAATGTCTCCAGTATTGAAACAGTGCTGAGTTGGGGAAATCGAAACAGTATCAGGGTTCTTTCTGAGAATCAGAGTTCCCATTTCTGTCTTTGTTCAGCATCTAATTTCCTTTCTACCATATTTCAGTTCTCTCTAGCCCTGGGTCATTGTGCTGATTTAAATGCATGGGGTCTAACAGGTCATTATCGATGGAGTCACAAGCTTGTGGGCTTTTACTGTGCTAAGATGTTTTTTCTTTTTTATAAATTAGTATGTTAATTACCACATGCCCACAAATGGTAGCTAAAAGAAATCAGACAGTGGAACTGAAGGAAATTAAGTAGCGATCCTGAGAATGCCATCTCTGCTTTCTGAGCTGTTTCCTTCCTTCTTGTCCCCACTGCTCTCCTCCTTTTTCTTCCTTCAATTTATGTGTGTGTTTGTAGGGCCAGCTATCAGCTACATCCAGTCTTGTAGCTTTAAATATTTCCTATTTGATTCTCATCCTATTAAAGGCCTCCTATGATTCTCAATTTTTCACTTCTGTCCAAATCTCTCCTCTAAACTTCAGGCATAGATCCAACAGTCTGGGTATCCAATAGGCCTTTCCTGCTTCAGAAAGGCAGAGCTGAACCTGGTTTTTCTCCCCTGTTCTCCTGCAGTCCGGCAGGTGGCACACAGTGGGTACTCAATACATATTTGTGGAAGGAAGAAGGATATGAAAGGTTTATGCCTTAATGCTTGGAGTCAGGAGTGGATCCATTCCCCCTCTGCAGCTAGTGAGATGTGTGTCATCAGATGAGCTGCTCACCTTTCTCTACCGAATGAAATGTGGATAGTGCTTCTCCTTCATGGCGCGTGCCAGGACACAAGGAGAGAATTGTGCTGTATAGATGCAAAGCGTTAGATCACGCCCCTTCTCCAGTGTTCAGTGTCTCTCTTTTCCTGTGGTATCGCATAGACATTTTGCCCAGCTTTTGTTCAAGACTGCTCGACCATCTCCATCTTGTCTACCCAAATGATGTCTCAGTGTGCTCCTTTTCTCCAAGGAGGCAGTCTTCCTTATTTTCTCAGGAGTGTGCCACCACCTTCCTGCCCTTAAGTCTCCTCTCCTGGAAGGCCTGTCTCTATGGCCCAAGTCCTTCCAGGCTCTTCCCAGCATGTAAGGCCTGGGTCCCCAGTGCCCCTGCAGAGTCCCTGCCCATGCAGCACCCTGTTTTACATGCTCTGTGCTTCCTCCTGTGCTGACTCGCATTGGGTTTACCCTGCTGCACTTTGCATACGCTCTTCTCCTTTCCTTAGAGACTGTGACCTCTTGAGACCATGACATTTGTTTCTCATTCTTTTGCATCCTCATAGCACATAATATGAAACAACTGGACCCTTTTTTGGCACATTAAAAAAAATCACGGTAAAGTACATATGACGTACAATTTACTGTTATAACGATTGTTAGGTATCTAGTATGTTTGTGCATCCAATCTCCAGAATGCCTTTTCTTACAAATCTTACACTCTGTACCCATTAAGTACTAACCTCCATTTCCCCTTCACTCAGCCCCTGGAAACCACTCTACTACTTTCTTTCTCTTTGAAGTTTACTCCTCAAGATATCTCACATAACTAGAATCATATTTGTCTTTTTGTGACTGGCTTATTTCACTTAGCATAGGCCTTCTGGGTTCATACGTGTTGTGGTGTGCACCAGAATTTTCTTTCTTTTTTCAGGTTGAATAATATTCCATTGTATGTCGAGACCACACTTTGTGTTTCTCTTGATGGATGCTTGCGTTGCCGCTACCTTTTTGGTTATTGTGAATGATGCTGCTACGAATATGGGTGTATAGCTATCTCTCAGAGATCCTGCTTTCAATCCTTTTGGGTGTATATTCAGAGTGGAATCACTGGATCATATGGTAACTCTATTTTTAATTTTTTGAGGAACTGCCATACTATTTTTCAATGTGGCAGGACTATTTTATATTCTCACTGCTATTGCACAAGGGTTCAAATTTTACTGATTCTTTTTTTTTTTTTTTTTTTTTTGAGACATAGTCTCACTATGTTGCCCTTGGTAGAGTGCTCTGGTGTCACAGATCACAGCAACCTCCGAATCTTGGGCTAAAGAGATTCTCTTGCCTCAGCCTCCCAAGTAGCTGGGACTAAAGGTACCTGCCACAATGCCTGGCTATTTTTTGTTGCAGTTGTCATTGTTGCTTTAGCTGGCTCAGGCCAGATTTGAACCCGCCAGCCTCGGTGTATGTGGCTGGTGCCGTAACCACTGAGTTATAGGCCCTGCCTGAATCTTGCCAACACTTCTTTTTCATTTTGTAGTCACAGTTTGTATTTCTCTAATGATTAGTGATACTGAACATCTTTTCATGTGCTTACTAGCCATTTGTATTTCTTCTTTGGAGAAATTCTGTTCAAGTCCTTTGCTCACTCTTAAATCAGGTTTTGTTGTTATTGAGTTGTAGGAGTTCCATATATATTTTCTGGATATTAATCTCTTATCAGATACATGATTTGCAACAACGAGGTACTTTTGATAGGGAACACACTGGTGACACTTGACCAAGTATTGCAGGAGCGAATACCTGCATCAGGGTCCTCATGCTTCACATCCTGAGTCTGCCCCTTATTATGGTGCACATATTGAAATTTAAATAGTCTTTCAAATTGCTGGCAGACTCAATTGAAAGACTATTTAAATTTAAGGCTATATGCTAGTTTCCATGCCGGATCGCATGTGAAACTTGCAGCAATCCCCTGTATAGTATGCAGTATCGCTTCCATTTTCCAGATGAGGAAATTGAGGCTCAGAGAGGGCAAATAGTTTACTGGGGGTTCCTCAGTCTAGTAAGGGGCAGACTCAGGATGTGAAGCCAGTCCTGTCGGACTCCCTGCGTTGCCTCCAGCACCTTCAGGCTGCGTGAGTGAATGTTTGCAAGCTTCACACATGTTGCTCATCACTCTTCTCTGGATTTCATTAAAGAAACCCCTGTGTCTGGCAGGCAGGCTGCTGCCAGCATCCTTGACTCTGCAAAATGCAACCTTCCTCCATGTTTGAATCTTAGCATGGCTCAAATACCCAGGGTTCCTTTGCCTAGCCTTCCTCAGGAGGGCAGATACTCTGGTCTTTTGAATCTATCATCCCTCCTATTTCTAACTTGGTTGTTCTCAGAGCTGTTCACCCACATTAATCAATTCCATTCAACAGGAAGCTCATACTGGGCAGGTGAAGCTCTGTGCTAGATTCAGGGGGAAGGGGAGACATGGTCCCCACCCTGAAGGAATACACTCTGTGGGTGCCAGACTGGGTGGCAAACACAACAGAAGGGAATGAAAGATGTTATGTCTTTAAAAACCAAGTAAATGGTGTAGTCTCGGCCATAAGAGATTGAATAGAATTTTAATGTGTTCCTGAGCCATCTTCCCAGATCCGCTGTGGTTATGAGCTCAGAAAAGCCAACCTATTTAACCATTAGGCTGAGTAAAACGTGTTTAGGAAGGATATAGGATATAGACAAATAGTCCAGTGAAGTCTGTAGCTAAGACATTTGATTGTTGGATGATGTGTTGTTCTAGTCCCTAGGGCTCAGTTTATTTGGCAGTTGGTTCGGCCTCATTGGCATATGGCTTCTAGCCCACGGGATGCACTTCTGCTATAGGACACAGCTCTGCCACTCAGAAGAATGCCCTGCACAAACCAAGGGAAGTCGTTACAACAGGGCCTCACCAGTCTCAAAGAGGGATTCCATGGCACTAGATATGGTGTTCATACAGTGTGGATTGCATGTATTTTAAAGTTATAGTGTACATAATGAACCTTTAATAAATATATTATGAGCATTATCTCATTTAATTTTTGTAAGAATATCAGCAAGTATAGGTACTATTATTAGTGAGGCAAAATGAATTCTCCAGAGTCTCACAGCTGGTAGATGATGGAACTCAGACTTGAACGTGACTCTGCTTTATTTCTGAAGTCTTTGCTCTCCTGTGCTGTGTTAAACCACCTCTTCATTACAGGTGCTCCAGGAAGATAGGACATAGCCCAGGCACTCAGATCAATGCCTGACAAACTAAGGGAAGTCATTATGACAGGGCTTGATAAAAAGAAGGTTGATAAAAAGGTTGATAAAAAGAAGTCAAGATAAGTGCCTCTTACACTTGGCATTTTTCCAGAGATATCTGTAGGGGTTGAGAACTGTATAAAAGGCTGAGGCCTTTTTCTGAGTAGAACATATATTCCTTACTGAAGGAAACCTTATTTGTCTGTAGCCTGAGTTCTTGCAGCATGGTTGATTTTCCTAGGCTTTTAAGTGCCAGTGATGAATAATGTATCATCTCCACCAACTCCTTTGTCTGTACACCCGAAGGGTTGTTCTAGCCTCTTAGGGTTTTAAAAAAGTTGTGGTAAAATACATATAAAATATACCTTTAGTGATATTTGGTAATTCAGTGTTGTGCAAACGTCACTGTTATCTAGTTCTAGAATATTTTCATCACCACATAAGCAAACCCTGTACTTATTAAGTTGTATCTCCCATTCATTTCCCCTCCCTCCCTGCTCCCCCCCCACCCCCCCAAATCGTCCAGTGAACAGTATTCTGCTTTCTGTCTCCAGGGACTTGCTGACTCTGGGTATCTCATATAGAGGGAATCACACAATATGTGGCCTTGTGTGTGTCTTGTTTCTTTTACCTTTCAGAGTTCCTTCTGCACTAAACTCTGTAGTCCCGTGGCCCTAGTGTGGAGCTGAGTCCCAAGGTGGTACAGGTTTGTGATAAGAACAACTGGGCTAGGAAAGTGCCTGGATAAGTTCTGTGGCTCCTCTGAGCCTTGTAGGTTGTAAGTGAAACGGTGTTAAGTTCCTTGTTTTTGGCCTTGGGTAAGTTATTCCATGCTTCTATGCCTTAGTTTTCTTCCTCCATAAGACGGGAAGAGTGTTATGTCATGGGGTCCTTCTGAGGATTTGATGAGGTAATTCGTGGAGACTGCGCACTGCCGCGCCTGTGGGTGTGGCTAAGGATGGAGGAGCAGCACATGCGCGGTAAGCGTGTGGTGTCAGGCTTGAGACCAGGCCCCACACCATTCACAGCAACGATAGTGGAGGCCCCTCAGGGGTCTTCCTCTCTTCTGTCCACCCGCGAAGACAGCCAGAGTATTGTCACAGAGCAACACTAATCATGTGCACCTCACCACAGGGCCCTTCTCAGCCTTCCCACTGCTGAGAGTGGAGAGCTCCGATTCCTTAGCTTTGCATTCAAGTCCCTCTGCATCTCCCTGGCTTTCCTTCCTGCTTTCTCTCCCTATCTCATTCCCCATGAACCCGTTCCCTGCTACTCCTCCAATTTCCTGGAGTTCCCCAGACCTCTGGCCCTTCCAGCCCCTGTGCCTTTGCTCATCCTCTTCCGTCTTGTTAGGAATGACCCTCTATGTATCATCACAGGCAAAGCCACGCTCAATGTTTTGCTCAATGTTTTCATCTATCAGAGTAGTAGAGGGTTGGTTTGAGGATTAACCGATAGAATCTATGACTGAGGTGCATATTGTAATATATAATTATGAAACATAAAACAGTATGTTCATTGTGCATAATGATGCTAAGTGAGATGATTAAGCATGCATGTGTGGATAACATCTGGTAATTGTCACATTATTATTAGGACTCTTTGTACACACCTGCTTTCCCAACTAGACTGAAAATTTCTTGAGAAGAGGACCCTGTCTTGTTAATCTCTGTATCTCATCTTATCCTTTAGCTTAGGGCCCTCCATAGAGAACGTTTCCATGTTATTATTGAATCGAATTAAAATGTTATCCAGCACTGACCTGGAGCGCCAAGCATGTATGTGTGGATGTGTTTGTACAAATAAATTACATATTACATATGTGTGTGCGGATGTGTATAGGAAATCTTCATTTGGCCTCTAGCATTGATTCTTTCCTAAATAGTTTTTGTGAGTAACTCTCTTTTCTCTGATGAGATCAAAGAAGCCAGGCCTTTAAAGGAGGGCCTGTGGCTTCTCCTTTTCTTGGATCTTCCCCAGCTTTTAGCACTTAGGTTGTACAGACAGAATATAATTGATACACACCCAAGGAATGTAAGTGACTTAGAAAATTCCCAGAGCACATTTGTGAAAACACATTTTTGAGGATACAGGAAAACCCTGAAAATTTCCTGTAACCCCACCCCCGTGCCATTTTAACTCTGTTCTCTGAAGCTAACCACTATTAACCTGAAAACAAGTGAATATGTCGTGTAATAACTAATATTTGTTGAATACTTGTTACCTGCTAAACATTCACCTGGTTCCACTCGTACTTAATTTTATTCCTACTGTGAGGCAGATTTTGTTGTCCCCATTTTACAGAATAGGAAACTGAAGCACAAAGAAGTTATTTATCCACAAGGCTTGTAAGTAGAGGAGCAAAGTTTCAAACCCAAGCAGTCTCTGTGCTGTGGTGCCTTCCTCTATCCCTCTCACAGCCACCTAGAGACCTCCCTCCCTCCCTTCCTCCCCTCCCACCAGGTTTAATGGAACAAACTCAGCACTGGGATCAGGGTGACAGGATTTTCTTTCCTCTGTATGCTCACTGGCTGTGTGACATTAGAACAATCACTTTGTATCTCTGAGACTGTGTTCGCACCTATAAATCTGGGAGCTGGTCTCAATAATCTCTGTTACCAAGCTAGAACGTTCTGTGATTTCATGAATTAAGCATCTGAAGCACAGGCTTGCTTTTCTGCCACGTCCTTCCCTCCTCTCCTGGTGTCCTGCACCTGCAGGCACATTATCCTTTGTGCCACGCAGGCAGGCAGTCAGGTCACCCTGACCCGGGTACCTCCCCCCACCTCAGTGTGCTTGGAGAAGCTGCCAGCCCGCTCCAGCGAGAACAGTCAGTGGGCCTTTGAGTAGTTGGGACTTAATGGATTATGTAAGCCTTTTACGATCCATTTTAATAGAGTTTGCATCCTTTGAACTGCAGATGGGGCACCGGCTGTTTATGGGACTTCCTAGAACATAGATTTAGGAGGAGGCTCCTCAGGGCTTATGGGGGCTTCCCAGTGGCACACACATCTAACAGGGGCTGTGGTTTTGTTTCTTCTCCCACCAGCTTCCCTGCTCAGGGCAGACAGAGGGTATAGACTAGAGTCAATCTGAGCATGGTGTATGTATGTCCGCACCTTTGCTGTGTGTAAGACAGGCTCAGGGGAATGTCTGGGTCACCCAGAACTTCAGGACAGTGAGCCCCAGACCCACCACCTCAAGGCTGGCTAAAACAGACTGCTCCCCTCTACACCCAGTTTCTAAGTAGCACTTGGGCCTGACACTTTGCTTTTTTAACAAGTTCTCAGTTGATGCTGAACCTGCTGCTCCAGGGACTATGCCAAGCACTATCCCAGGCAATTTTTCCAGAGAACTTTACATTCCCTTAAGTGCTAACCCAAAACTAAACTAAAACATTTCTGTCCATGTTTTTAAGTAGAAATTATTCACCTGTATTCCAATATACTGAAAAAAATAATTAAATATCTTTTTGATCCATAGTCATAATTATGACCATTCATTATTATGGTTGGCTATGATTCATCGTGTCCTGAGAACAAGACCTCATTGAGGCTGACCCAGGCTGTTTGAGATGTTGTTTTGTATTCTCAGACCCTCTGTAGTCAGGCTGCTATCCTCACCCTGGCTGATATACATTCTTCCCTGGAGCTTTTAAAAACAACAATAAACTTTGTATTCAAGTGTTCACACCTACAAAAATATGAAACGTAGCATGATGAACCCCCATGTTTCCATCTCAGTTTTTAATGTATTTTCTTCATCTTCTTCTTGCAGAAGTATTCTAAAGCCAATCCTGAAATTCCCCTCCCAAATTATTTCTGACTGTGTGTCTTTAAAAGAAAAAGGCATTTTCTTACATAACCACAAAACCATGATCACAACTAATATGCCTAACAGTAGTTCCTACGTATCATTTAATACTCAAAACATATTCAAATTTCCCTAGTTGTTAAAAAAAAAAATCTTTCCAGTTGAACATGGAGAGGGACAGGCCTACATTCACATTGCCTTGGATTCTTAGGCAACTTCCCCTTTGAATTTGCTCTTTTGGGGTTGGGGTTATCTGCAGTGAGTTGGGGCTAGTGACTGCTGGTTCCCAGAGCTGGTGAGCCGTGTGAGGTAGGGAAAGCAGGTTCGGGGTTCTGATATGTGCACCGTGTGCGGTGCCAGTTGCCTGCTCAGAGGCTTTGGCTTTATTCTATTTTCTTTGATCTGGAGAGGCAGGGAGATCAGGCGTGTGACTTCTAGATCAGTGAGTTGCTTTCCTGTGTGTGTATCTGTTAGAATGTGTTTATAGAGCAGCAGAGTTGCCCTGGGTAGGGAGAGGAGTTCTTGGCTCTGAGGACTCTTGGCTACAGCTGTAGTCTACAGTGTTTGGGGCCTGTGATTTATTTGTTCTCCATGGGTTTCTCTTTCTCCCTTGTTAATAATCCAGTTTTCATTGAGCTTCTTTGGAGGGAAAATATTCCTTCAAGCTCCAGGCTCCAAGAGCTCCCACGCACACCTAGTCCATTTGGGTGGCCTGGTTTCTTGCCAGAAGTGTGATAAATAAATGTTGGTGTGCTGTGCCCGCGCCCCTCCTGGCCCTGCCTCTGTGCCCTCCCTCCCGTAGGTGTTTTGAACGTGTTACAGGCTTCTAATTTAGCTTCCCCATCCAAACCAAAGGTCCCTCACTGCAATTTAAATGCCATGGTGTACCCGTGACCAGGGCTGACGCGTATTGGAAAGCAAAGCTGTCCTGCGTCACCCAGCATCAGCTATAGCACCATATGGCCCACAATGCCGTGCCTGGAGAGGCTGCCAGCGTCAAGGTGGCTGAGGTGCGAAGCTGCCAGGAGGGGCGGACTTTTCTGGGCAGGGACCTGATGGTCACGGGCTTCAGGGGGCTTTCTACTGCTGGCTCAAAGTGGGGAAGCAGCAACTCTAGACATGTGGATGTTATGAATAATGTGACCTTGGTAAGGGGGAGACTTGGGGTGAAGGGAGTGTGCTGGACTAATGGCCTTCTGTCAGCACAAACTGTCTCCGCCCTCCCCCCCCAGGGATGGTGCTAACGGCCCTCTTTGCGCTTCTTTTGTGGCCGCAGGGCATTCCCAGTCAGGGCAGTGACCCCATTATATTGCTATGTCCTTATCCTCCTCTGGACCTGAAGATCTTCACCAGCAGTGCTGCTGGCCATTTGCTATTTGGTATACAGTGGCACTCTGTAAATGTGCAAGAAATACATTACTGCAGCTTGGGAAAGAGAGGGAAGAGACGTGTTTTTGTGGAGAATTAGGGTAAGTACCTTGTACAGGAGTAAATCAGAGCTGGTCCTGAGCATCACAGACATCTAACCTCCCCGGGCTGTGGTGCTTCGTTCTGCAGTGGCTCCTAATGGCTGCAGTTTTGCGAGAAACCCTTAGTGACTTCCTACTCCTCACCTCTTCCTGCTTGGCAGCGCCTGCCCCCTCCCTCTATATTTAGTTCAAATTTCTTATGGCTGTTACCAGCTCATTCACAAATATTTCAGTGGCAGCCACATCTCATTCCTGACCTGAGCTTCATGTTGCCTGAGGGCAGCATTTATGCTTGGTTTTGCTTTCCAGCCTCCTTAGCCCTGGCACTTCGGTTTATAAAAACTATCAGGGACTCAAAACTAGCTGCCCAATGAAATGCAAAGCTGCTTTGTTTAGTGAGGATTAAAGAACTGGCTCAGAGAGAGGCTGTCTGAGTTCTGAGTGGGGAGAGCTCCCTGGTGCTGTGGTCATCAGGAGAAACTTCTTTAGGGGCAGCTGGAACTGGGTGGTATTCAGAGAATTGGGGAGGGGCAGGGAGGAGCATGGAGAGCAGCAGATCCCATGTTGAGAGGATCAGAGGGGACTTTAGTTCCCCACTGCTGGGCATACTAAGGAGGTGCAGCTAATTAGTTTGGAACCACAGGCTTCTGGGCGTTTACTAGACACACAATGAACTGCCAAAGACTATACAGACCAACCGCAGGGAAGGGTGGCAACAGAATTCTTCACACATGATGCTGACTCCAGTTCTTGGTGAGACTGATGGAGATGAGTCAAGTTAAGACAGAAATAAACATTTGCTTATCAGATGGGGATCCACCCTGTTTTCTAGGATCCTGGACTTTGAGAGAGCTTGTCTCCAAACACCAGATGAGACAACAGAGAGGAAGAAAAGGATTAAGGGTATCCTTCTCCCAGCTTCTAGGGGCTTCAGCTGGAACAGAAACCATGGGGCAGATTGGAGAGCAAAGTTTCAGACTTAGAAAAGTAGTGATTGTACAATCTCCGTGGAAAACATTTTGGTGCTTTAAAAAAAAGCTAAACGTAGAAAAAAATTATTATAAGGACATTTGCACTAGATTGTTTATTGCAGTTTACAATTGCCAAGATGTGGAAACAACCTAAGTACCCATCAACCCATGCATGGATTAATAAATATGGCATCGAACCATGGAATACTATTCAGCCATAAAAATGATGGACACTTTACATCTTTTATATTCATCTGGATGAAGTTGAAATACATTCTTCTTAGTAAAGTATCACAAGAATGGAGAGGCAAGTATCCAATGTGCTTAATACTAATACGAAGTCAGTAGGTGAACAAACACACACCCACACAAGAGACAATTCAATTCAGTTCAAGCTGAGGGGAGAGGATAGAAGGAGGGGGATTGGCAAGCTCCCTCCTACTGGGCACAGTGCAAGGGTATATAGCATGCCTCCTGGGTGTGGGAGAAAACTACAACATGGACTTCATCTAACAAGTGCAAACATTGTAACCTAATCACTTATACTGTCATATTAATCTGAAAAAAAAAAACAACCCAAAAACCCAACATGAATGAACCTCCATGTGATCCAATCATTCCACCTCAGGTATTTACCCAAGGTAAATGAGAGCATCTGTCTGGTACATGAATGTTCATAGCAGCTTCATTTGTAATAGCCCCAAACTGGAAACTTTCCAGTTGTCCATCAAAGAAGAATGGATAAACAGATGGTGATATATCTATACAATGAGATACTATTTAGCAATAAAAGGAATGGATGGATGAATCTCAAAATAATTATGCTGAGTGAAAAAAGCCAGACAAAAAAGAATGCATACGATTATCATTCCATTCATATATAATTCTAGAAAATGCAACCTAGTCTGTGGAGACAGAAAGTGAAACAGTGGTTGCCTTGGGATGGAGGCTGTGTGAGAGGGGCAGGAGTGAGAGATTATAATCAGCGTGTGAGGAAATTTGGGGGCTGAAGGCATGTTCACAATCTGGATTATGGTGATGGTTTCACAGGTGTACATGGGTGTCAAAGCTTCAGTTTACTCTTTAAGTATATTCAAATCGCTGTGTGTTACTATACCTCAATAAAGCTGTTAAACATAAATAAAAGTGGTATTGAGAGATTCAGTGCAGTTTAGTTAAATAAACCCTTACTGGGAACTTACTACGTTTCCATCCCTGAGCTGGAATGAATTCATTTCAGTGGAAACGAGAGGAGGAAAACAGCCTCTAGGAGCCTGGGACAGCTAGAAGGATCACTATTAAAGCTGAATGCGAGGCAAGTCTTGGCGGAGGCTATGCTGGCGAAACAAGGGGAACTGTCTTTGACAACTAGTCAGGGAAAGCTCTGAGGACCCACATCTACCTCGGATGCCTTGGCTGAGTAGAGAGAATGTTGAGAGCAGTGAGGTGCCAAACAAGCATGGCTAAAAGAACAATAGCTGTGTCACAGAGCCAGTGCAGGCCAGTGCAGAGATGGCCAAGGGTGCAGGTTGACAAGGCTAACATCAAGAACCAAGGCCAGAGGGGCTGCTAGTCCAGGAAACTGGAGCTGGGGCCAGACTGCCTGGCTGCGTGTCCTGCTGTACCACTCAGCAACTGGGCGGCCTTTGGGCAGATGGCCTCACTTCTCTGTGCCTCAGTTTTTTCATGAGTAAAATGGGAATAATAACAGTCCATACCTCACAGAATTACAGTGAACATAAATGAGTTAATGAATGAAAAGTGTTTAGAACCATGTCTGCATATAATAAGTGCTAAGTAAATGTTATTACTACTATTATTGTTGTTGTTATCTGCTCTTGGCAGGACCTTGAACAACAACATCATTAGGGAACAGGCAATGGGTACCATGATGAGATCCCCTGACCAGAAGTTTGAGGAACTGCTTCTAGCTTGCCACTACCCCAGGCCCTTTGCACTTGTTGGGACAGCCCTGCCTGCAACAATTTTCCCTTGAGATATCCACCTGCCTCACTCTCTTACATGTTTCAGATCTCTGCTCAAATGGGATCTCTTTGCTGACCATGATATTGAAAATTACAGTCCCCTCCTCTCCCCACCTAACATACATATGATCTGTTTGTTTGCTTACTTTTTGTCCCCCCTACTAGAATGTAAGCTAGAATGATAGGGACTTTGTTTTATCTACAGCTGTATCCCTTGAGCCTAGAACACTTCCTGGAATGTAGTGGATGCCCAAGAAGTGTTTGTTGACTGAAAGACTTAATAAGCTGTGTCTTGGAGTGAGTCACCTTGCATCTTCAGGCCTCAGTCTCTCATGTGTAAGTTATGGAGGTTGCGTACCTGATGGCCTTTTCCAGACTGAAGGTAGTGTGATTTTGTGGGGAGTTAGGTGTGATTTCTTGAACAAGGGAGTGATCTGCTAAAGCGACCATGGAGAGGATTGTTGCTCACAAGATAAGGAGGGGAAGAGGGAGCTTCCATGTCTGGCCTCCCACATGGTGTTTGAAATTGCAAAGTGAAATCAGTCATTTGAAGGTACTTTTGAATACGACTTTCCAAACTCTGTCCTTTCCCCATGGGAGCGCTGGTGCTTGCCTCTGCCCTTTGTTGAGAATGCCTGCTTCAGACACAAGCAGGAAAAGAACATGCCAGAACAAGGCAGTGTTCATAAATGACACAAGTGGTATGGGGGGGTCATCATTCTAATATGTCATGAGCTGCTCTGCGTTGAAAGGTGGAGGATGATGGGTTCTTGCACAAGGAGTGCATTAGGCTGAGGGGGCGTGGAGGCTGGAGCAGAGCTGACGCACGTGCAAGGCGCGGGGCCCACCAGATGGCTCTGATTTCTCCATGTCAGTGCAGGGCTGGGGATCTGGGATGTTGCCGCCAGGCTTCCTGTGCTGCTCAACCCTCAGGAGACTGGGCCTCTCCCCTCACACCTGAGCTCCTACAGGAAGCAAGGGTGGCAGTGGCTGGGAGATGCTTGTTGTTCCTCAAATTCAGTAATTAGCGCCATCTCTGTAAAGGCAGAACTCCGCTGAGCTGTAATCTGAAATGTCAGTTATTACACTCTTTTGATTTAAGTATAGAAGTGCCTCGGTTATGATCTCAGGAGTAAGACAGAAATAGCTAGTCAGTGCTGGTGAGTAATCTTCTAAAAGCATTTACAAGGAGCATCCTTGCCGTGGCATTATGTGCGGTTTAAAGTTTGAGTAAATGCTAAGGAGTCCGGCATTTAGAGATGTGGGGAGGAGGCGTGGAATTTCTTAGGGGAATCCTGGGTTGTTTCCTAATTATTTCTGCTCCAGGTCATGTACCAAGCCTGTGATGTCCTTTGAGTCCCTAACATGCAGCCAGATTTTATGTGAGGTACTAAAAGGCGTGGAGGCAGCCCTTGAGCCTTGCTTAAGTGCCAGTTAGAAGGTGGAGTGCCCAGCACTGAAAGGAGGCTGCCTCTGGACATGCTGCATCTGGCTCGGTGCCTGTAGCTCAGTGGCTAGGGTGCCAGCCACATACACTGGAGCTGGCAGGTTCGAATCCAGACTGGGCCTGCCCCAAAACAATGACAACTACTACCAAAAAATAGCTGGCACCTGTAGTCCAGCTCCTTGGGAGGCTGAGGCAAGAGAATTGCTTAAGCCCAAGAGTTTGAGGTTGCTGTGAGCTGTGATGCCATGGTACTCTACCCAGGGCGACATAGTGAGACTCTGTTTCAAAAAAAAAAAAAAAGTGCTGTATGAAGGGGCTGCAGCAGCTACTGGGATGAGAGGAGGGACTGAGGGAGGCAGGCTGAGAAGAGGTGAAGACATGTATTAGGAGTAGCATGCTTTGCTTCCACTTAGTCTACTAAGGATGGAGGCATCTTACTGCTAACCACCTTGTCTACCAGAGTCAACACACAAATAGCAACACACAAATAGCAAATCGAGGCTGCAAAAAAGAAAGAAAATGGCTCATGCGGTTGCTCTGACTGAGTGCTGGATTTGGTTTTGTGCTTCCTGGCAGCCAGGACATAATGGAAACCAGGTTAATTGTACAGCTTTCTTGATCAGAAAGGGGAAAGTCTGCCAGCTCCTTAGGGGAGGCAGAATTCTTCCTGGCACATTTTTCTAGAATCATTTTCTCATGTGGGAATTTACATAAAGGACAGACACATTGGCATAATAAACATGGGTCCATTGATGACAAAAAGCCTTTATAAATGTGAGGGATTGAACACCAAGGCGAAACACAAAGAAGGTAATTTGGCTAAACTGGCAAGGTCCAGTTATGTGGCTTCTGGGGGCTCTGACTTGATGTAAAATGAACTTAGCATTGATCACTAGAAGAGTGGACTGAGGACAAATTCTGGAAGGAGACTTTGTAGTGGAAATTTAGAGAGGAAACATCATTGGCTGTGGTACGATTATACCCAGTGAAAGCACGGGGATGCTCCCCTTCCCTGGGTTCCCTCTCTCCATCATATAACTATCCTGTCTGGGTATCGGATTTGGTGCCCGGTGTCTTGGCGTCCAGCATCATAAAAGGAAACACACATCTGATTCCTGAGTACAGAGCTGGCCTTGTCTCTTTCACTAAAACCCTTAGCACACTATTCCCTGATCTCCATTGATTGAGGCGTTAAAGCACCTGCTATTGACCCTGACAAGTTCTTAAATTGTTTGAAGTCTAAAAAAGGGTGATTTTACTTAAACAAACAAACAAACAAAGTAGAGAAAGGAGTGCATACTGGCAGGTTTGCTCTGCAACTATTCATACTGTCAATAGCTGCCATTTGTTGGTTACTTATGTGTCCCAAGCACTTCTTTATCTGTACAATATTTATGGTCATCCTGACAACTTCCAGAAGTATGTGTAGCATTATCTCCATTTCATCAGAAAGACTGGGAGTTGTGGAGATTTAGATGCACTCTCAGCTCCCAGTCTGAGGAAGGCTGCAGCTGTCCTTACCTTTGAGAGTCTTGGACCCAGACTTGGCTCCCAGTCTAATGTCTGGCAATGGGTTTCCCTCTGTCTCTCCTCTTGTGCTGGTCCTTTCTGGCTGCAGTCTTCTGTTCTAGGATTGTCCTGGGCCTCCTTCAAGTCCCTGGGGCTCTTGTCTGAGATCAGCACTTTCCTGTCTGGTTTCAAAGGTTTTTCTGCTGGGCCCCATACTGCCATGTTCTGTTCCCAGAGCCACACCCCTTTTCATCCCTTCTGCTTGAGCCAGTGCTGTCTTCATCCCCTCAGTCCCTTCCAAGAATCATAAGAGCAGAGTCCAGGTCTCCTTGTTTTTAAAGGCTGCCTTCTCTTGAGGACCACCCAGCAAGTTCCTGCTTCCTGTCGAGGAGATAATGCTGATCAGTGAGGGGTCCTGCCCCGCCTGGTTTTCATCCCACCTTCTCACCTGGGTTCCTGTGGTTGGTGTGCTCCACTCAGCCACTTTCCATGGCATTTTATCATATTAAAAATATTTAAAAAATACACTAAAATTTTCACTCTCATCAATGGAGGAGGACAAAGACAGCATTTTTGTTGAGCTTGCTTTGCTTCTGAAGGCTTTGAGACCTGTGCTATCATTGGTCACCAGCATCAGTAAGCATTTATTTCTATCAGAAGAGAGTATATATCTGGTGATGTTGCCCAGTGGGTCCCACTATGTTGAGAAGGCATTGACCAACTCAGTAATATTCAGATTCATGCCAGAATTCCTGCCTTTGTCTATGTTCAGCCTTCTCTTTTGTTTTTCTTTCTTTCTTTTTGAGACAGAGCCTCAAGCTGTTGCCCTGGGTAGAGTGCTGTAGCATCACAGCTCATAGCAACCTCCAACTCCTGCGCTCAAGCGATTCTCCTGCCTCCGCCTCCCAAGTAGCTAGGACTACAGGTGCCCCCCACAACACCCGGCTATTTTTTGGTTGCAGCCGTCATTGTTGTTTGGTGGGCCCAGGCTGTATTCAAACCTGCCAGCTTAGGTGTATGTGGCTGGTGCCTTAGCCACTTGAGCCATAGGCACCGAGCCAGCCTTCTCTTTTGAAGAGAAGCTGACCTTTGTCATGTGGGAACATGATGGGATGAGCTGGGTGGCCTCAAATTTCACATTCTCGGAGGCTTGGAGAATAGTTCTTTTTGGCACACCAAGCTCTTTTTTATTCTTTAAAGCTTTTGAAGAATAATATTTTCAGAGGCTCAACATGACCTCTTATGCCTGGCTTTATCTGCAAGGGCTAGTTTGGGGAGGTGGCAGCCTGACAGATATATTTTGTGAGTGATTCTCCCTGGGCCAGCACACCTGAGGTTGCATGGATAGCTTCATTCCTCCCATCAGTATAATAGCTACCATTTATTGAGTGCTCATTCTGTGCCAGGGACAGTGCTAAGTGCATTAGCTTATTTAGTCTACTCAGCAACCTAATGGACACCTATTAGTCCACTTTACAGATGAGAAAGTGGCAAGGCCAGGATGAAAAATCCCCTGCGCTGTTGGAGGACTCAAGCTGTAACACCCAGAGTGGTGCTAGGAGAGAGCTGTGGCCCCTGAAGGTACACCTTCTTTGGCCAAGGTAGATACTGGGTATGCTTTCCTTTGGGCCTGTGAATAGAAGAGGCATTTCCTCTTTAGTCAAGAAACTCTTTTAGCAAAAAGCAGCAGAGACCTGTCTGTTGGGTGACTGGGTCTCAGCTTATGCTAAAGGATAGGGGATGAAATGATTTTTATTTTATTTTTTATTTTTTTTTTTG
>CAUYTI010003273.1:0-13526 GCA_963575145.1 Galago senegalensis
ATTTATAGCTTGCTGAACTTCTTTCTGGGCTCAGCTCCCCGTCTCTGGCTTCATAGATTCTGATTCCAACCAGTTTTTCTTCCTTTGCTCAGGAGCCTCTGACCAGGGTTGCTACCAGTCGGCCATCTTCCCAGAATCCCCTCATGCCTGTAATTCTACATGACAGTTTTCCCTTCAATCTTCAGGTCTTCATTTCTAAAAACTCCCATATCACCAAAAAACTTTGATTACATAAATTTGTTATACGTTTCTACTGTTAATCTCCCTTGGTCAGTTTTATTTCAAACTTAGCTAGGAATCCTAGAAGGACTGAAGAAATGTTTCTTCCCCTACAACAAAACATATAACAGTTTCCAGGAAAATCAGGAAATAGAAAGTTACTACTAATGAGTATAAGGTTTCTATGTGAGATTAAAAAAAATTCTGAAATAAAATAGTGATGATGGCTGCACAACTCCTTGAACATATTAAAAAGCCACTGATTTGTACTTTTTTCTAGGATGCATTTTTTTATTTCAAATTAATATGAGGGTACAAATTTTTAGATTACATTGTTTTCAATTGCAAGGTAAAGTTCAAGTTGTAGTTGAGCCCTTTATCCAGAGGGGCATGCTGAACTGTACTTTAAAAGGGTGACTCCTTCAAGGTTACAGTGAGCTATGATCACACCCTGCACTCCAGCGTAGGTAACAAAGTTAAAACCCATCTCTAAAAAAATTAAATAAGGAAAAATAAACAGGGACAGAGAAAGATGGCAGATAAGAAGGATTATTCAGCTGAACTCTCCTAGAATGGAAGAAAAAGAAAAAACTTGGCACAAGGACCTTACCCAGGGTCATAGCTCAGGGAGCACAGTGAGGAGGCAGTGAACAAGATACAGCATATGATCTGGAGCAGTGGAAAATCCGATAAATTAAGCAAGTGATTGCAACTGGCTGGGATCGGCTGTCCACCCACAGAGGCCCAGGATGGGAGGAAACCTTTCCAGAGTTTTTAGTTGAACAGTATACAGCAACCAGACTTGAATGCTTATTGGAATGTACTTGCCATAGATTTGATGGCTGGTACAGCAGCCATACTGAGAAGGTCTAAGCAGCCAAAGTACTGCCATTGTGGGAAGGTCAAGGAAGATCCTAGCAGGGACTGAAAGAACAGCCATCTTGGGTGGCAACTGTGGCTCAAAGGAGTAGGGCACTGGCCCCATAAACTAGAGGTAGAGGGTTCAAACCCATCCCCAGCCAAAAACTGAAAAAAAATGAACGACCATCTTAATTCCTCTGCTGGGATGAGAACTCCACTCTTGGGACAGGCTGAGGGCCTCCCACACCCCACCAGAGCAAGAGTCAGGGGGCACTGTGAGATCTGCCCCTGACGGACTCTCATGAGCTGTAATATCCCAAACAGGCAGGGTCTGAATGATGAGGAAACAATAAGTTGATCAGCAAAGGCAACTAAGTTTGGAATAAGGACCACAGAGGTTGCCAGCTGTGGTCTCTGTCTCCTAAAATAAACCACAGCATCACCTGGTGTTTGGGTGACACATTGGAACATACTGTCATCAAGAGCAAGGACTTCTGTTTAAAACTAAGGAGACAGTGAGAAGTAAAAAGGAAAACAAGGATGTCAACAAGAGGAAAGAACACATGAAGAGGAAACAACAGAAAAATTAAAGCAACATGAAAAACAAAACAAAGCAATTTCCCCATAGGACCATAACACAGCTACTGCAGAAGACTCCACCTGTAAAGAAGGAATGGACGTGACAGAAAGGGAATTTAAAATATGGAAGATAAAGACAATAAAGGGAATGGATGAGAAAATGGAAAAACAGAACCAAAAGTTGGATAAGAGATGTATAGAATATAAAAAGGATATGGTGAAGCTTAAGGAAATGAAGGAGACAATCCTGGAATGTAGAGATGCAATAGAAAGTATCAAAAATAGGTTAGATCATGGGCAAGAAAGAATCTCAAAGCTAGAGGATAAAGTTTTCAATTTAGCCCAGGTAGTTAAAGACACAGAAAAGAACAGAAAGAATGCAGAACAGGTTCTTAGAGAACTACAATACTCCATGAAGTGTTCAAATATATGAATAATAAGTATTCCTAAAGGGGAAGAAGATTGTACCAAAGGAATAGAAGCCCTGCTAGAGACCATCATAAAGGAAAACTTCCCAAGTTTTGCTAAATACCCTGATACATTCCTTTCAGATGGATATCAAATCCCAGGTCATCTCAATTCAAACAGAGCCTCACCAAGACATTGTAATGAACCTGTCCAAAGTCACGATGAAAGAAAAAAATTCTGCAAGCCCCCAAAAGTAAGTGACAACTGACCTACAGAGGCAGAGCCGTGAAAATGAAAACAGACTTTTCATCTGAAACCTTCCAAGACAGAAGAGCCTGGTCATCCACCTTCAACATTCTTAAACAAAACAATTTTGATCTCAGAATTCTATATTCTGCTAAACTAAGCTTCAAAATTGATGGAGAAATCAAATCTTTTGCATATATACAGCATTGAGGAAATCCACCACAACAAGACCAGCTCTACAGGAAATACTTAGACCTATTCTCAACAGTGACCACCAGCACAGTAAACACCTAGAAACTAAAGATCAAAATCTAGCTTCCAAAATGGCACAGAGGATAAAACTACACAACAGACTTTCACAAAATAAGATGAATAGATCCCTACCACACTTATCAATTCTCTCAGTAAATGTCAACGGACTGAACTCCCACTGAAGAGGCATAGACTGGCTGATTGTATAAAAAAGCACAAGCTGTGCTCGCTTCGGCAGCACATATATTAAAATTGGAGTGATACAGAGAAGATTAGCATGGCCCCTACACAAGGATGACATGCAAATTCGTGAAGCATTCCATACTTTAAAAAAAAAAAGCACAAGGTATCCATATATCCATATGCTGTCTCCAGGAGACACACTTAGCCCTCTCTGATATGCTGTCTCCAAGAGACACACTTAAGTACAAATCAAAAAAGGATTAAGTGATGAAAAACAGTATTTCAAGCAAATGGAAATCAGAAGAAAGTATGGGTTGCAATCTTATTTTCAGATACAAGCAGATTTAAAACAACTAAAGTTAAGAAAGACAAAGATGGACACTTTATACAAGTCAAAGGAACAATTCAACAAGGAGACATTTCAATTTTAAACATTGTGCACCTTAAATGCTCCCAGATTTATGAAACAGATCTTGATGGGTCTGAGCAATATGATATCCCATAACACCATAATAGTGAGGGACTTTAACACCCCTCTGACAGAACTGGAAAAATCCTCTAAACAGAAACTAAACAAAGATGCAAAGGACTTAAATGTGACCCTATAACAAATGGGATTAATAGACATACACAGAACATGCCATCCCAAAGCTAAGGAATATAGGAATATACATTTTTCCCATCAGCCCATGGTACCTACTCCAAAACAGACCACATCTTACAATATGAATCAAACTCAGTAAAATTAAAACAATAAAAATTACACCTGTATCTTCTCAGACCACAAGGCAATAAAGGTGGACCTCAACTCCAACAAAAACATTCATCCCCACACAAACACTTGGCATTTAACAACATGTTGCTGAATGATAGTTGAATTCAAAAAGAGACAAAAAAGAAATTGTTAATTTCCTCAGACATAACAACAATAAAGACACAAAAGCAATCTTAAGAGGAAAATTTATCACATATGGCAAAGCAATCTTAAGAGGGAAATTTATTGCATTAGATGCCTACACTTAATAAACAGAAAGAGAGTGCATCAACAAACTCAAGAACCATCTTATGGTATTAGAAAAAGAACAATCTAATCCCAACAGAAGAAAAGAAATAACCAAAATTAAATCAAAGATGAATGAAATTAAAACAAGAATCATTCAGAAAATTAACAAAACAAATGTTAGGTTTTTTAAAAAATAAATAAAATTGATAAACCTTTGGTCAGATTAACTAGAAACAGAAAAGTAAAATCTCTAATAACCTCAATCAGAACCAATTAAGGGGAAATAACAATGGATGTCACAAAAATACAAGAGATTATCTCTGAGTACTACAAGAAACTCTATGCCCAGAAATTTGACAATGCAGAGGAAATGAATCAATACTTAGAATTGTCCTCTCCCTAGATTTAATCAAGAAGAAATAGATCTCTTGAACAGACTGACTGCAATAACTGAGATTAAAGAAACAATAAAAAATCTCCCAACAAAAATATGCCCTGATCCAGATGGCTTCATACCAGAATTCTATCAAACCTTCAAAGAAGAGCCTATACCCATACTGCAGTGATTGTTCCAAAAAACAGAGAAACATGGAAACTACCCCCAATACATTACATTCATCAAAGCAAACATCACCCTGATACAAAACCAGGAAAAGACCCAACTAACAGGGAGAATTTCAAACCAATTTCACTAATGAATATAGATGCAAAAATTCTCAATAAAATCCTAGCCAATAGCTTATTGCTATACATATAAAAATTCATTCATCACAATCAAGTAGGTTTCATCGCAGGGATGCAAGTCTGGTTTAACATACACAGGTCCATAAATAAAATTCATGATATCAACAGAAGCAAAAACAAAGAACATATGATCCTCTCAATAGATGCAGAAAAAGCATTCAATAAAATTCAACATCCTTTTCTAATTAGAACTGTAATGAAAATAAGCATAGATGACATATTTCTTAAACTGATTGAAGTCATCTACAACAAACCCACAGGTAATATTATACTGAATGGAATAAAACTTAAAGCTTTTCCACTTAGAACTGGAACCAAACAAGGCCCCTCTATCACCACTACTATTTAACATAGTGCTGGAAGTTCTAGCTAATAAAATGAGGCAAGAGAAGGAAATAAACAGCATCCAAATGGGAACAGAGGAGGTCAAATTCTCCCTCTTTGCTAATGATATAACCTTATACTGAAAGAACCCCAAGACTCCTGGAAGTAATCAAAAAATACATTCATTCTCTGTACCCTCAATGAATCCTTAATGTCTTAGGATATAAAATCAAGGTCCACAAATTAGAAGCCTTTGTATATGCCAGTACCAACCAAGATAAGAAGCTAATCAAGGACAAAATTTCCTTCAGAGTAGCTTCAAAGAAAATGAAATACCTAGGAATATACCTAACAAAAGAAGTGAAGGACCTCAACAAAGAAACTCTAAGAAAAGAAATAGCAGAGGATATTAACAAATAGAAGAATGTACCATGCTCATGGCAGGGAAGAATCAACATTGTTAAAATGTCTATGTCTCCCAAAGCAATCTATCGATTCAATGCAATCTCCATTAAATATCAACATTACAATTTCAATATTTGGAAAAAATAATTCTTCATTTTATATGGAACCAGATAAAACCCTATGTGGGCAAGGCAATTCTTCATAATAAAAACATGGTGTAAGGCATCTGCCTACCAGACTTTAGGCTGTACTACAAGGCCATAGTGATCAAAACAGCATGGTATTGGTACAAAAATAAAGAAACAGACATCTGGAAATGAATAGAAAACAAACATCTTATAGCCACGTAATCTTTGATAAACCAAACAAGAACATATACAGAGGGAAAGAGTCCCTATTCAGTAAATGGTGCTGGGAGAACTGGATGACCTTATGTAAAAGACTGAACCTGGACTCACCCATTTCTCCACTCACTAAAATTGATTCAAGATGGATAAAAGACCTAAATCTAAGGCATGAAACAAACAAACAAAAATAAATCCTTGAAGAAACCACAGGGAAAGCACTGGAAGTTACTGGACTAAGGAAAGACTTTATGAAGAACATTTCAGTGGCAATTGCAATGACAAGAAAAATAAACAAATGAGACTTAATTAAATTTTATAGCTTCTGTATAGCTAAGGAGACAACAACCAAAGCAAATAGATAATCTTCAGGATGGGAAAAGATATTCCCATATTATGAATCAGACAAAAGCTTGATAACTAGAATCTACAGAGAACTCCAATTAAGCAACATTTAAAAAGGCCAACAATCACAGTGGCTCATGCCTGTAATCCTAGCATTCTGGGAGGCCAAGGCAGGTGGACTGGTTGAGCTGACAGGTTCAAGATCTGCCTGAGCCAGAGTGAGACCCTGCCTCTACTAAAAATATGAAAAACTGAGGCAAGAGAATTGCTTGAGCCCAAGAGTTGGAGGTTGCTGTGAGCTATGGTGTCACCATGCCATTCTACACAGGACGACAGCTTGAGATTCTGTCTTTAAAAAAAAAAAAAGCCAACAATCTCTTTATATCAATGGGCAAGAGAAATGAATAGAGCCTTCTCTAAAGAGGATAAACAAATGGCTAACAAACATATGAAAAAATGCTCATTGTCCCTAATTATCAGAAAAATGCAAATCAAAACCATGCTGAGATATCACCTATCCCCAATGAGAATGGCCCATAGCATAAAATCTCAAAGCAGCAAGATGCTGGTGTGGTTGTGGAGAGAAGAAAACACTTTTACACTGCTGGTGGGACTGCAAACTAATTCAACCTTTTTGGAAGGAAGTATGGAGAATCCTCAGAGAACTCAAAATAGACCTCCCACTTGATCCCTCAATCCCATTATTGGGCATCTACCCAGAAGGAAAAAAAACCCTTTTACAATAAGGACACTTGCACTAGACTGTTTATTGCAGCTCAATTTACAATCGCAAAAATGTGCAAACAGCCTAAATGCCCACCAACCCAGGAATGGATTAACACGCTGTAGTATATGTATACCATGGAATGCTATTCAGCCATTTAAAAAGTTGGAGACTTTACATCCTTTGCTTTAACCTGGATGGAAGGGAACACATTATTCTTAGTAAAGCATCACAAGAATGGAGAAGCAAGATTCCAATGTACTCAATCTGACATGAGGACAGTTGATGACCTAGTACAAGGTGGGGAGTAGGGGAATGGGGAAGCTGATAGATGGGGGGGTGGGGAGTGGATGGGGGATCACGGTACATAACATACTTCTTGGGAGTGGGACATGGTTATAGAAGAGACTTTATCTAACAAATGCAATCAGTACAACCTGGTTCTCTGTACCCTCAATGAATCCTCAAAAGAAAAATTGAACAACTTATATAGAAAGTATTTTAAAAATACAAATTTGAATACCAGAAATTTACTTTAAAAGATTAAAATTTGATCTATTACCCTCTAATCACGAAAAAGAAACCACTTCACCCAAATTCTCCATTATGAATTCAGTGCCCCTTTATTCCTACCCTTCTCTTTCTTTTGTAATTATTCCCTATCTCCTAATATCAAACTTCTTGTTGAATTGCTAACAAAATCCAGGAAATGCCTGAGGAACTTAATTCAGATGTAATGGAATTATTTGGGTTGTTTCTGTCTCTACTTTGAAAAAATCATAATATGAAACAGTGTGCTATTGCTGAAAGCCCCACAGACTTCTCAGCTTGACACCTAAAGTAATTTAGAGACTAAGAGGAGAAAAAAAATCCATGACTGCTTTACAGCTAATTTATTTACAACAACTCTAGAATTGAGAAAACCCACCCACACTCATATGCCCACAGAGAAAGAGAAATGAATTCTTTTTAAAACAAAAACTACTTTTTGTCTTGCTGGTACTATTTCACTTTTCTTTCCCCCTCATTTCAGGTAACTTCAACAGGATTTTAGTTACAATTCTAAATTTATTTCTGAATCCAACCTAAGTAAGAATTATCCCAAAAGAAATGTGGTATCGCCTCCACTGTTAAGCCATCTCCTGGATACACATTATGTCAAAGAACACCCCCAGAGGCTTATACAAAATTGTGTGTATAAATTGCCTTGCAAACAAATGAAATGATACCTATTTACTTGACTGGTCTATCAACTATGCAAAGTCCTTTGATGATAAAGTAAGACAAAATAAAAAAATTTAGTTTATGGGGAAAGTAAATTTATGATTAAGGTTTCATCTTTTAAGCTAAATACTCATGTCTTCCATTTAAGCTTTTTTTTCTTTGTTAGTTTGCATAATATGTGACAATGTGGACCCATCTTTTAGTTCTAGGCTTTAGAGGAGGATTTAATGTTCTCAAAGGCCTCTTTTAGATCCTAAATTCTATAATTCTGTGATTCTTCATTCTCTATTTCTGTGTCATAGCACAATCATTTGACATGACATTTCATAGCCAAAAATGTCAAAGTAAATAATTTCAACACTGAATTAATGTTTTAAAAAGCAAAAGTCAGTCTCAGCCCAAGGGCATTTAAAAAGAAATGAAATAGTCAAATATATCAGATACATATAAGATATATGTGGTCCTAAATGTTTGTGCGTGTGTGAATTTAAATGTTTGGAAGAATATACATCAAAATGTTACTATTTCTAGGTTGCATTATTGCTAGGTGTAGTTATAAGGAATTGACTCTCTTCTTTACACTGTCCCACAATGTCTGTATATTTTATAATACAAATGTCAATTCTATAAGTACAGAAAACAGAATTTTCATTCTAAAATATAAACAGACTAAAATACAAGGTGGTACAGAAACAAGAGTTCTACCTCGGGTGAGTGTGTCTACTACCACCAGCGTATATCTGGTCCACGGGGCAGAGATGATCACTGATGAAAATATTGATAATGTTTCTCGGATGCTGTGTGGGTTACAGGCAGAGGGTAGAAGTGACTGAATATCCTTTTGACCTTTTAGGTGCTGTTGGGTTGCCTGGCATACATTGAAATGCAGTACCATCAAAAAATCATGTAGGGTAATGATTAGAGATGTAAGTGCATCAGTAGGTGGCCCATAGATGTGGAATTGGGTCACAGGTGAAATATTTGCATGGAACTTTTCCTACCAGGAGAAGCAACTGATGATTTGGGTAAGACAAAGCCCATCCATGCAATTCTGATAAAAGGAGAGGTAAAAGACCTTCTCTGGATAACTCTCAAGTTCAAGATTGGCTCCTTTTTACTATAACCATTAAAAATACTTTCTCTAGACCCTATTCCCTATCATATTTAAGACCATTGCCTCTGGCATAATGAACATTAGGTTACTGAATGACATGTGTCTAAAGAAAAGGGAGAAGTTAAATTACCTATATTCTGAGGGAAACTTTTTAGAAATAATTGTATCTAATAATCAAGAAAGAAAATACAGAAATAGAATTGGCACAATATTGCTTAAAATCTTCAGTATCTCTTTGTTACTTTCAGGATAAAATCCTGACAGCATTATCAAAACATGTGGGGGAGGTGAAGTAAAACAGAAATCTTCGCTTTAAAAAACTTTCCCAAATGATTCTGATATATCCATGTCCATTCCAATAGAATTACTGACATAGATAATCTATATATACTGTGTAGATAGTATATACTTTAAAAATAAATTTGTTTTAAGTATAGAAAGATAAGAAGAGTGATGATTAAGCGATTCTACTATCCAAAAAGGTGAAAGTATTACATGAGAAGATAGGCCAGGCACAATGGTTCATGCCTATACTCATAGCACTCTGGGAGGCCAAGGTAAGTGGACTGCTTGAACTTAGGAGTTTGAGACCAGCCTGAGTAAGAGCAAGATCCCATTTCTACTAAAAATGGGCATTGTGGCAAGTGCCTGCATTCCTAGGTACTCAGGAGGCCAAGGCAAGAGAATCATTTGAGCCCAAGAGTTCGAGAGTGCTAAAAGCTATCCTGATGACACACCACACTGCCCAAAGCTACAGAATGAGATACTGTCTCAAAAAAATAAATAAATAAATGGGAAGATGGATTTGAGAAAATTACCCAAAATGCAGCTCAATAAAGAAATAGATAGCCAGGCATTGTGGTGGGCACTTACAGTCCCCGCTACTCAGGAGGCTAATGTAAGAGGATAGCTTGAGCCCAAGAGTTTGAGGTTGCTGTGAGCTATGAAGCCAGGACATTCAACCAGGGGTGACAAAGTGAAACTCTATCTCAAAAAAAATAAAAAGTAAAGAAATAGAAAATACAATGAGAGGCTGAGTATCATGAAGGATAAGGTCATTTGTCTACTTAAAAAGGAATTCCAAGAGAGTAAAAGAAAAAACCTTGATGAGATATAAGAACTTGTCAAAAGTGATGAAAAACATGGTCAGATTCAAAAAGCAAATGAATCCTACACAAAATTTAAAAAGAAATCTACACCTAGATACATTTGAGAAACTGCAGATAATCAAAGATGATAAAAAAAATGAAATGCTAAAACAGCCTCCGAGAAAAGACACATTGATTGCCACAGAAACATAAGTCAATGAAGAATACCTAAATATTATCTTATTTATTCACAGATATTTATTGAATGCCAGAAACTACTGACCTAGTCCCTGAGAATATAGCAGTGAACAAAAAACAAAAATGTGTGCCTTCATAGAGCCTACATACTATTGATAGGAAGAGAATAATATCTACAAAGTACAAATATAAAACAAATATAAATTATACATTTACTTTTGCTTTCACTCAATAAATATTTATTAGATACTCTTTATATGGCAGACACTGTTCTAGGTATTGTGCTATGTCAATGAATAAGTTGACAAAAATTCCTTCCTTCATGGAGCTTATATCATGAGGTGATAGACAAGACACAGAAAAATGTTTTTTTAAATATAACATGATAGACTATAATAAGTGCTATTTTTAAAAGCTGTGTAGGTTTGGGGAGTGAAGAGTGACAATTGGAGATAAGGCTAGATGAGGTTACACTTTTTTTTTTGAGACAGAGTCTCACTTTGTTGTCCTCCATAGAGTGCTATGGCATCACAGCTCACAGCAACCTCCAATTGTTGGGCTTAAGTGATTCTCTTGCCTCAGCCTCCTAAGTAGCTGGGACTACAGACACCCACCACAACCCCCAGCTATTTTTTTCTTTTTTTGGTTGTAGTTGTCACTGTTGTTTGGCAGGTCCCGGCCAGGTTTGAACCTGCCAGCTTTGGTGATGGCTGGTGCCCTAGCCTCTGAGCTACAGGTGCCAAGCCAAGGTTACATTTTTAAATAGGTTAAAATTAAGGCTCCCTAAGGAGGTGACTCTTTTTATTTTCAGATTAATATGAGGCTACTAATGATTAGGTTCCATTGTTTGCATTTTTTAGGTAAAGTACAAGTTGTAGTTGAGCCCTTCACCCAGAAGATGTGCTGTATAGTCTTACACTGTACTCATTCTATGAGAATTTACCAATCTCCCTTCCTCCTCCCCTCTCTACCCTTACTTTTGAGTAAGGACTCGAAGGAGCTCCAGCTACACTGGCATTCACAAATAAAATAAAAATATTTTCAGATGAAAAAATGACATTGATAGACTTTTACTGAAAGATACTAAATAACATGGGAAAGAAATTATATACAAAAAGTGGAATAAGAATGCAATATTAAGTACAAAAATTCCTTTCATGGATATGTTATATATTCATAAAAATTATCTATATAACATATCACAATAATCTCTCAATAAATTCCAAATACCAACAATTATGTACAGACTATAAGCAATAAAATTGTAAAATAAAAGTGAAAAGAAAATCAATTTAAGAATTATACCAAAATTTTACATAAAAAATTATATTGATATAATAATACTTCTAAATAATTCATACTTTAAATTTCTATTTTCTAATAGATATATAGAATGTTTAAAAATGAACAGTACTGGCTTGGTACCTGTAGCTCAGCAGCTAGGGCGTCAGCCACATACACTGGAGTTGGGGGGTTCAAACCCAGCCCAGGACTGTCAAACAACAATGACAACTACAACCAAAAAATAGCTGAGCATTGTGGCAGGTGCCTATACTCCTAGCTACTTGGGAGGCTGAGGCAAGAGAATCTCATAAGCCCAGGTGTTGGAGGTTGCTGTGAGCTATGACACCACAGCACTCTACCAAGGGTGATGTAGTGAGACTTTGTCTCCCAAAAAAAAAAAAAAATTAACAACACTATATAAAAAATGTGTGGGTTACAGATTAAAAGTAATACTTAACAGGAAAATTTGAAGTCAAAAATGCACATATTTAACCTGCTTCTATGAGCCCTCAACGAATTGCCAAAAATTTTAAAAATGCACATATTTGAAAAGAAAACATCTTGAGAACTCTTAACCAAAATGTCAACTCAATAAATTTTTAAAAGGACAATGGTATAATCTAAAAGAAAGTATAAGGAGAGGGGAGGATGGGTAGAGGGAGGATAATTAGTGGGACCACATCTATGGCTCATCTTACTAGGGTACCTGTGAAACTTACTAAATGTAGAATATAAATGTCTTAACACAATAACTAAGAAAGTGCCATGAAAGCTATATTAGCCAGTTTGATGAAAATATTTCAAATTGTATATAAAGAGCACATTGTACCCCATGACTGCATTAATGTACACAGCTATGATTTAATTTAAAAAAAAAGAAAGTATAAGGAAGAAAATAATAAAGATGGGAATCAAATTTAACAGAAAACAAAGAATAACAGAGAGCAAATTACAAATGCCCAACAAACATATGAAAAAATGCTCAATATCATTAGCCACCAGGGAAATGCAAATTAAAACCACAATGAGATAACACCTCACACCTCTTAGAATGGTTTCTATTAAAATGTCCAAAAATAGGCTCGGCACCTGTGACTCAAGTGACTAAGGCACCAGCCACATACACCTAAGGTGGTGGGTTCAAATCCAGCCCAGGCCCACCAAAACAACAATGACAGCTGCAACCAAAAAATCGCCAGGCATCGTGGCAGGCACCTGTGGGCCCAGCTACTTCGGAGGCTGAGGCAGGAGACTCACTTGAGCCCAGGAGTTGGAGGTTGCTGTGAGCTGTGATGACATAGCACTCTACCCAGGGGGATAGCTTGAGGCTCTGTCTCAAAAAAATAAATAAATAAATAAAATGTCCAAAAATAATAACTAATTTTAAGTTCCATTAACAGTTAAAATTAAACTGGAACTTAAAATTAGTACAACTTCCATGGAAAACAGTATGAAAAATACCTAAAAGAACTGAAAGTAAGCCATTTGATCCAGCACTCCCACCACTGGATATTTAGCCAAAGGAAAAGAAGTCATTTTGTCAAAAAGACACCTGTACTTAATGTTTATTACAACACAATTCACAACTCAAAGATGTGGAACCAACCTAAGTGCCCATCAATTCATGAATGGATTAACAAAATGTGGTATACATATACCATGGAATATTATGAGGCCATGAAGAAGGATTACTCAATGCTAATAATTTGAATGGAACTGGAGACCACTATCCTAACAAATATCTTAAAAATAGAAAAACAAACATCACATGTACTATTAAATTATAACTAACCGAAGAGCACACATGTGCTTAAAAAGAAGTGAAACTTAATGGATACAAGCAGGGGGGATAGGGAAGAAGGAAAAGGGTGAAAGGTTTATCTTACAAGGGTACAAGTGAATCTTTCTAAAAGCAGAGTATGAATGTCTTAACACAATAACTAAGAAAATGACATGAAGGCTATGTTAACCAGTTTGATGA
>CAUYTI010003276.1:0-25646 GCA_963575145.1 Galago senegalensis
GAATAAATGTAGATTGTTGTATTATACTTAATAAAAATAAGACATCCCCTGAAAATAAGCCCTAGTGTGTCTTCTTGAGAAAAAATAAATGTAAGACAGAGTCTTATTTTCAGGGAAACTTGGTAGTATAAAATTGATTGAGTGGAAACTAAAAAGGGAAACTTTTTAATTCCTACTGGTTTTGTTTCTTGTATATCAAGAATGACATTCTTACCCCAAAGAATAAAGAAAATAGCAATGAGAAAATACCAGTACACTAGACAGATAAAGAAATTAGAAACCCCCCAGCTGCTCAGAATTCACCTGGCAGGGGGAGCCCACCTTGTTGGTGGGTCTGGCGCTAGTGATACAGGAACTCCTTTCCCCTTGATATAGATAAACATATTAGGACACTAATAAAACAGATAAGTCAAACGACAAACCACTATGGGTGCTCCTGAAAATTGGTAAGATGTAGTTTAGATTTTCATAAAAAAAATTGTGAGAATAAAATTGAAAGCTTCCAAATAGTTATTTCAGATGGCCAAAAAAAAAAAAGAAAAGAAAAGAAAAGAAACAAAGCAGGGAGAAGCCACAGGCCTTCTTCAGTTAAAAAAAAAAAAAGAATTCTGAAAGAAGGAGAGTCAGTTGACACAGGTGCCTTGAAGGGACATACCCTGTTCTAGCCGTTTATATTGTTAGATAAATAAGAAAATGAAAGGACACCCATTCCAAATCTTAAAAACCCATATTTATTCTATAATTTGTCATCATGTTGAGCTTCTATCCAGGATTGTGTGCTAAGAAGGGTAAATAACCTTTCCTATATAATTCAAAGGTTAGTTTTGACAGTTTTAGGTTATAACCTTAAGTCTAGAACACAGTTTTCATAGGAAACATTTATTCAACCCTTTACTATAGAAAACCATGTTTTTACTCCAAGTAGTAAACTGTATTTGTCTCAGTAATAAAGACACCAACAACTGAACGCAGCAAATTGGGAAATAATGCAGCAAGCAGTGCATAGCAAAATAAATAAAAATTATTCTGAAGAAAACGAAAAAAAAAACCCATACTCATTCAAAAGAAGAATGCAAATTAAAGTGGCAAGGAGATTTGTTTTTCTTGCTTAAAAGATCGAAAAGATTTATGATACATTGACTAGCCAAGTTGTGGGGGAACAAAATCTTCATACTACTGATGAGGATGCTCTGTGAAGAGCAATTAGGCCACATTTACCAAAATGACAAATGCCATCTTTTCACAGCCATTCTACTTCTATGAACTTACCCTATATTTACAGTGAGTGAAATGACATGCAGAAAGTTACATTCTATCACCTTGCAGGAACAGCAAAAATTGAAAACAAACTGAGTGGTGCCTGTGGCTCAGTGAGTAGGGCACTGGCCCCATATACGGAGGGTGGTGGGTTCAAACCCGGCACAGGCCAAACTGCAACAAAAAATAGCCAGGCACTGTGGCAGGTGCCGGTAGTCCCGGCTACTCAGGAGGCTGAGGCAAGAGAATCGCCTAAGCCCAAGAGCTGGAGGTTGCTATGAGCTGTGATGCTACAGCACTCTACCAAGGGTGACAAAATGAGACTCTGTCTCTAAAAAAAAAAAAAAAAAAAATTAAAAACAAACTAAATGCTCATTAATTGAATTGGTCATTAAATAAGTTATAGTACATTCTTAGAACAGTAGGCAAGGGTAAAATTTAAAAAAAAAGAGAAAAAGAGAGAAAGCTCTTTAAGTATAATATAGAAAATAATTATCAGTATATGTCACTAATTGAAAATCAGAACAGTTCAGAAAAAGAGTTTACAGTATTCTAATAGCTGTTCTTTTTAAGAGGACAAGAGATCAAAAAAATACATATCCTATCCTTGGAAGGCTACCTAGGAAACTAAAAACCTGAGCAGAATACGGAGAAAGAAACTATATGGCTGAAAAGACAAAGAGGCACAGGAGGGGTTATGCCTTCTGGTGCTTTTAAATTTTGTACACTACAAAAGTATTATCTATCAAATAAATTTTATTTTATTTATTTATTTTTTTGAGACAGAGTCTTGCTTTGTAGCCTTCGGTAGAGTGCTCTGGTGTCATAGCTCACAGCAACCTCAAACTCTAGGGCTCAAGTGATGTTCTTGCCTCAGCTTTCCCGAGTAGCTGGGACTACAGGCGCATGGCAGAACGCCCAGCCGTTTTTAGAGAGAGCATCTTGCTCTTGCTTAGGCTGATTTAGAATCCATGAGCTCAGGCAATCTACCTGCCTCAGTCTCCCAGAGTGCTAGGATTCCAGGGTGAGCTACAGCGCCTAGCTATCAAATAAATTTTAAAAACAATTTATACATTTAAAAATAATTTTTAAAAAATAATTTATACATTTAAACTTTGTTATACGAGGATGAATTTACTCCCAAATTTATAATAACAAGCCCAATACTGCCTCACTGATAGCGTACTAATTAATTCATTTTGTATAAGACTATAGATGTCAAAATTAGAAATTAAAATGAGGGTGGTGCCTGTGGCTCAAAGGAGTAGGGCACTGGGCCCATATACCAGAGGTGGCGAGTTCAAACTCGGCCCTGGCCAGAAACTGCAATAAATAAATAAAATAAAATAAAATAAAATAAAATGAATTAAAATATGAAAACAGCTCCACAAACCAATACTTAACCTACACTATATATGAAATACTGTGATAATTTGTATTATATTCTACTGTACCACTATCTTATTCTATTAGATTTTACTCATTCAGATGATTTCATAACCCATCAATGGGTCACCAGCAACAATTCGTAGAATAGTTTTTTAAATTTTCTGCTCTTCTGGGCAGCACCTGTGGTTCAGTGGGTAGGGCGCTGGCCCCATATACCAAGGGTGGTGGGTTCAAACCCAGCCCTGGCCAAACTGCAACAAAAAAATAGCTGGGTGTTGTCACGAGCACCTGTAGTCCCAGCTGCTCTGGAGGCTGAGGCAAGAGAATCGCCTAAGCCTAGGAGTTGGAGGTGGCTGTGAGCTGTGACGTCACAGCACTCTACCGAGAGTGATAAAGTGAGACTCCATCTCTTAAAAAAATTTTTTTTCTCCTTTTCTTCACCCCTTCTACTAAAGTCCTAATCCAGGACAACCTTGCTCCTCAGTAACCACCCAACTACCACCCCTGTTTTTGGTTCTTTGCTCCTGAGATCTGGGAGTTTGTTAGCCACTTCTCCTTAGTGGTATCCACTTTTCTCAAAGACACCGCATAATCTCTTTCAAGTGGCATCCAAGCCTCCTTGTAATGGGCTACCGTTTAATACTACTGGATTTGTTATTTTCCCCACACTTCATGCTACTAATCACCTTCATATCTGTATTTTTGTTGCCTCTGCCTTTTGGAACCCTTTTCCCTGCCGCCTCCCCCACCCCCACACACATATTTCACTCTATCAATTCCTACACATCTTTTAAAAGATCCAGCTCAAGCTCACATCCTTCAGGAGACAGTCCTCGGATCAAAGTTTCTAAACTTGCGACAAGGGACAGGGGAGAAATTCTACTCATTGCAAGGAAATCCTCAGCACTTAAAACCCATGAACTGATCAGTAGCCAGTCCGGTCTTTACAAAGAACTGGCATATGTTCTTCCACTGGCCACCCTGTAGCTGAGTAACTTCTCCATATTCTAGATGCGCAATTAACAGTACCACTGCAGGCACATTTCTTAAACGCTTTTGCTCATTTCTTTTTACCGTTAATCATCGGTGATCCCTTGAACAGGACTAGGGGTCTTCCTGCCGTTTCTCGGAATTCTTACATGGCTATAATCCTCAGTGCCACTAGGTCCTCACCCTTACTTGCATCAACAAAGGGGTCGAAAGAGTGAAGGTTCTGGATAGCGGACTTCGGAAATGATTACTTTTCCTGAGGGGGAACTGCCCACGGAAGGCGCAGGCGCGACAAAGCACCCGTGGAAAGAGCTACGGGAAGCGAGGGGGCTCAAGAGGCTGGCTGCCGCGCCCTCGGCCTGGTTTGTGTCTTTTTAATGATGGTCATTCTTACAAGGGTAAGATAAGATAGTTTTAATTTTCATTTCCCTGATAATTATTAAAGTTGAACATTTTTCATTTGTTTTGTTGGCCATTTGTCTTTTGGGAAGAGTCTGTTCATGTCTTTTTTCCACTTTTTGATGGTTTTTTTTTTTTTATTGATTTGTGTGAGTGCTTTGTAGATTCTGGTTATTAGCCTTTTGTTGTATGGATAGTTTGCAAATATTTTCTTCTACACTGTAGGTTGTCTATTTACTCTGTTGATAATTTCCTTGGCTATGCAGAAATTTGTTAGTTTAATTAAGTCCCATTTGTTTATTTTTCTTGTTGCTATATTTATTCTGATGGTATTACTCATACTTTTTTTTTTTTTTCAGTTTTTGGCCGAGGCCAGGTTTGAACCTGCCACCTCCAGTATATAGGGCCAGTGCCCTACTCCTTGAGCCACAGGCACCACCCACTCATACATTCTTTACCTAAGTCAATGTCTACAAGATTTTTTCCTATATTTTTCTCAATTTTTATGTTCTCAGGTTTTAAATAGTCTTTATTCCATCTTGGGTTAATTTTTTTATATGGTAAAAGATAGGGCTACCAGGTCACAAGCTGGGTGGAATGGGATCTCCAGACAGAGTACTGAATTGACCAGAGCACCTATGCAAGATGGAACAGGCCCCCTGGGGTATGGTACAGAGTGGCTGCAGGGTGGGGTGAACTGGTTGAGCACGGTGTGTATGGGGTATGGCACCCAGACATCTGTGCAGGCTGGAGTGGATTCGTGGCATACAGTCTGCTCAGATTCAAAGGCTGTGGCTCTGCTGGCTTTTTTCTCCTTAGGACCTTCCAGACAGTTGTGGTGACAACAGTCTATGTGTCCTACAAGTGGGCAGTGGACACCAAGGGCTAAAGGTGCAAGCTCCACCCAGCTCTTGTGGGAAATGTAGTTGATTAGAATTGGCCAGGCCACAAGTATGGACAACAGCCCTATGGTATCCTGCTCTACCTAAGGCCACAGCAGAGGTGGCAGTGGTGGGGCACATGGCACTTGCTCACAGGGCACACAAGTGCTGCTCCCGGCCCACCTAACAAGGGCAAGCACAGGGCAACAGTGACAAATCTGACCCCTGGACAAATGCAGCCTTCCCAGGATGGGATGTTACAATGGCACCAGCTGCAGTGCTCAGAGCTCCCAAGCCAGCTATCCCTCCTCTCTGGAGAAACACAGCTGCACAACCTACAGTCAGGTCTGTGTATTAGTCTGTAGGCCTGCAGCAGTGGTGGGGCCCTCCCATTCCGCCGGCTGGGGTGTGCTCACATATGGGCTTCTTCACTAATACCTTCAGTCCTGCGAAGGTGCTCATCTCACCTCTTATCTTCTTCTCTTCACTCCCGTTTCCTCTCTGGAATCCTAATGGTCTCATTTAGACTATTGAGCCAAAGGTGGTTATATAGTTGCTACTTTTAATACTCTCCACAGGAGCAGTGCTATGCAGGCTGCTTCTAGTTGGCCATGCAGGACCCCTTATTTCAAAACATTTATCCTTTTTTTTTTTTTTTGCAGTTTTTGGCCAGGGCCGGGTTTGAACCCACCACCTCCGGTATATGGGGCTAGCACTCTACTCCTTTAAGCCACAGGTGCTGCCCCAAAACATTTATGTTTTTATCTCTGCCTGACTCCTCCAAAATTCAGAAACTCTTATGGACGATACTTGCTTTTATGGCAATATAATCATTTGCACAGGTTCAGTAAATATATATCATCCTTGTAACAGGACATAATTGAGAAAGGGGATTAAATAACCAAGGCTTTGACCAGAATGCCATATTTGAGAATTACGTGCATAGAATCAGATGTGATCGGACAGTTTTAAACAACAACGGTTGACTTTATGGAGCTAATGCTTCCAAAGCCTCTTGTGGGCTCGGCACCTGTGGCTCAAGTGGCTAAGGCGCCAGCCACATACACCTAAGGTGGAGGGTTTGAATCCAGCCTGGGCCCACCAAACAACAATGATGGCTGCAACCAAAAAAAATAGCCAGGTGTTGTGGCGGGTGCCTGTGGTCCCAGCTACTTGGGAGGCGGAGGCAGGAGACTTGAGCCCAGGAGTTGGAGGTTGCTGTGAGCTGTGATGCCACAGCACTCTACCCAGGAGGACAGCTTGAGGCTCTGTCTCAAAAAAAAAAAAAAAGCCTCTTGTGAAAATTGTCCTGGTACCTGACTTACAGAATTCCCAGAGTTGCAGTTGAGTAAGGAATGTCTTTTCCTGGAAGGCTAAGGAAATGTAAGGTATTTGGGGGAACTGGGAAATAGAATTCAAGCCCAGAACTTACCATAAGATTTTACCGGAACTACCTATAGATTCAACTGAATTATTCTAAGCTCAACAGACTTTTAAAAGTCCTATCTAAGATTCCATTTTATTAAAACACTTTATTGGGGTATAACTGACAAAAAGCTATACATATTTATGCATATAACTTGATGGGTTTAGAGATAAAGTATACCCATGTAAAACCAGCAACATAATTTATGCCATTATCTGCAAATTTTCCCCCCACTCCCACAAATTATTATTATTTTGTAATAAGACCACTGAACTTATGATCTCTTTTGGCAAACTTCTAAATATACAGTACAGTACTGTGAACCACAAGCACTATGCTTCAAAGTACATCTCCAGGATTTATCTAGAGAATCCTTACAAAAACTTTCAGCCACACAAATTTTATTTTTTTAATTTTTATTTTGTAAATTTAGTATTCATAGCTTCTTCATTTGTCCTGAAGAAGGGAATGAGTGTAGTAACGACTCAAGGTTGTGCAAAACATATATCTAATTCTTCAGGAATATCCTAATAGCTAGTGGTGCTGTGGTATAAAACGTCTCAGAAATACTGGATACTTGAAAAGTCCATATTTGGTGTACTTCTTGCATCTGATATTGTAATCCAGAGAAGACAGCTTAAAAACAGTCTGTAAATCAAAAATTTTCAGAGTGTGACTGTCGACTCACGCTGCGATGGAAAAATACGTGGTGGTAAATAAAAACTGAGATGAAAACGCATAAAAAGTCTGAAGCAAGGAGAAATACTCAAGTTTTCCAATAGCCTTGGCTACATTAATTCGGGACAATGCCCCTTTTGTCATCCTGGATAATATTAGTCACAGATTATTTTCATTATGAGAAGAAAAGACAGTTCTGATCTTGCTGGTTGATTTGTGAGTAGCCTATTAGATGCAGTGAGTAAATACTCAGATATATGGCAAACATATGTAATTGTTGAATCAGATAGTGCTCTGCACAATTTCATGTGAGTAAGCACTTGAGTGGCATGTTGGCAAACGATCTTTGAATATTTCCAGACATATTAAGGTGGCAAATAGTCCATAAAACAGTCAATGGGTGAAAACCTCTGTCTGTTTTTTCATGTTTGCCATTTAAAGTCTCTTTGTGATGGAAGACAGTAGAAAGCTTTCACATTTAGCGCTAGCTATGTCCATTCTTTTCAATTAATTGCTGGGAGATGAAAGAAATCTGTGCAACTGGTCACAGTATTGGTTGCACGGTGGGATGGTATTATTTAGTCCTTCAACTATAGTAGGATTTTGTATCCAATCAAATTTAATTGGAAAACAAAATAAATTCTTGCAAAGTCCAGGAGTTTAATGTCTTTTGGATCTGTTTTTCAAATTAGGCATTTCTGTTAAGTACTGAAAATAAAGTACTGAAAATGAAGTGAATGTCACAGAGGAAATGAATTTCAGCATTTGGTCTTTAATGCACCTCTGGATTTTAACAAATGAGTCTGTCCTTTTATATTTTAGTCAAAGAAGTAGATGTCTATAAGGCATTTGTCAGAGCAATTTCAAAAGTCATAAGTAGTCAGCAAGATTTGAAAGTCGTTTCAAGTAGTCCACAGCACTTAAAAGTTATTACACCACTAGTCAACAACATGTAAAAAATAATACGAAGTAGTTGGTTTATAGATATTGTCGTTACTACGATAGATGATAGTTTAAGATGGTTACTGATGAAAAATAGTTGATAACTACATAAAAAACATAAACGAATCTTGAATTTTATGAAATTTTGAAACCTGCTTTTAAGAGACGTTTAATTAAAGCAAGGTTTCTGCTGCATATTTTTTTAAATCATACTATTTGGCCCCGGGAACTGCTGTTGGTAGTAGGGTTGGAAAAAAATGGGTGGTGGCCCAGATGTTACAAAATAAGTAGGATATGCTCCTTCAGCAGCAAAGTATGGGGCAGGCTGGTAAAAGCAAGTTACGTTGTTTGTATTGGGTAAAATATTCTGCTCTCCAAGCACTTTTAAAGCCATAATGGTGATCATATTGAGAGTTTGTCTTCTTTCATGACCCATGAGGCAAACAGTGCTCTCATTTACAACACCACGCAACGTCATAAGATAATCATACTTGCTCTTTTCTTCACCTATAAAATGGTTGCGGAGGTAAGACTCAATTTTCTTTTGCTGTTCAGCAACATCAGGAAAATCAATAAAGAATCTAGAGCACATGTAACGCTCAAGGGTTTTGATTTCTGCCTCACAAGCTGGCTTGAAATCACGAACCAGCAAGTTACTATACTTCAAAAGGCCACCACCTCTAATCTCTTCGGGTTTTCTGGTAGATATAAGCTTATTCTGCAAATGTGTCATTGCTTCTTTAAAATCTCCATACATGCTTTCAGCTACTACCTCAGGACAGCATTCTTTGGTTAGCTTAACTTTTTTGTCACCGTAGAACTCTAACATGGTATCCAAAATAATCTGAAAGGAATCTACGCTAAATTCAAATTGCCGTCTTAGCGAATTCACAAATTTTAGCTCTACATTCTTCCCAGTATTATTTGAAAGGGAGATGAGACTCCAACGATCATGCTTATTGCAAACTTTGACCATCTTTTGCACATAAGCCTCTTTCATGGTCTTTAGAGTAATCTTATCCTTTTTTACACCTTTTGGTAAAAAATCAAGTAGACAACCTAGAACTGCATCCTTAACCACCTGAAAATCATGATCAGTTGGAAGCTGAACACGAAAAATAATGTCTAGATCCTTATAACTGATTCCATTACCACTTGAAAGTACGTAACTTGCCGTGGAACCATTCAATCGGCTATCTCTAACAAGAATGCCTTGCTCTATGAGCTGATCTTTCACAACATAAATAATATCTTTTGGTTTTACCTCCAGTGTCGGGAAATGCCCCCGTCCGTGAATCGGAATCACTTCATCTAACACTTGATCCAGGGTGACAATCTGTTCCCAAGTGAGGTCGCTGAAACTGATTTCAGACATCGTGAATTCAGTAGATCAAATCGAAAGGATTACTTTTGAGGATCTAACACAGTCAAGTTAATAGAATTCAGTGGCTCCTTCAGGGAAGGTAAGGACTTTCATCTTACGGAATCAAGTCCCGAACCAACCAGGAAAGCCTTCTGATAAAAGTCTTTTGGCCTTACTCTTTCTTCCCTTACGAGTTTTCACCCAACAGTTCGTTTTCCCTTAGTCTGTTAAGACTTTGGCTCTGAGAAAAGTGGTGAAAGGCCGGGGAAGCGGGAAGCGGGAAGCGGGAAGCGGCGGGGCAGAAGGCTGACAAACGTTCGGATGGGCGACGAAAGAAAGAGTAGAAGGTCATGCGTGTGACGAAAACCCATTGGCGCCAACAAGGACGTGAGGTGAGGGGTGAAGGACGTGAGGGGGCACGTAGTGTAACCTTTGCCCTGGTGTTCTCTAATGCCTCCAAGCGTCTGGGAGCCACCCTAAGTACGGGCCCTCGCTGCTGCCATTTTGGCGTTTTCGAAACGCCAACGCGCCAATGCGACAACGAATAATTTAAAAAGGAATATATGGTCAATTACCGTTTTTCCGCACCTAGGTAAATGAGGCTAGCTTTATTTTATAAACAAAAATATCTCATTCTGTCTTTGATCAAAAGGAGCGTGAGAGTAGAGATAAATTTTATGTTTCAAAAAAGAAAAAACACTATTGTGCACCCTTGCGAGTTATCAGATTGTAGTCCTGTTCGCTGTCTTTAATATATTTTGCATTTCTTTGTAAATTATTGATGCATGATGTTACCCACATTGTATTGGATCCTGCTGTCTTACACATTGTGCCAGTCCTTACCACTTTTCAACCCTTGAATATCTGACTACAATTCTCTAAAGTAACTTTTCCACTTTTTCTTCTATCCTCCTCACTTGGCACCACTGAGAACAAAAAACTGCCTGCCTTGGCACAGTACCCGTAGCGCTGTGGTTACGGCACCAGCCACAGACGCGGAGGCTGGAGGGTTGGAGCCCTGCCCAGGCCAGCTAAATAACAATGACAACTCCAACAAAAAAATAGCTGGGCGTTGTGATGGGCGCCTATAGTCCCAGCTACTTGGGAGGCTGAGACAAAATAATCTCTTAAGCCTAAGTGCCTGAGGTTGCTGTGAGCTGTGATGCCCCAGCACTGTACTGAGTGCAACATAGTGAGATTGTCTCAAAAAAATTAAAGAAAGGGCAGTGCCTGTGGCACAAAGGTGTAGGGCTCCAGCCCCATATCTTTGTGGTGGGTTCAAACTCCACCCTGGCCAAAAACTGCAAAAAAAAAAAAAAAGACTGCCCAGATATTATTGACATTTTGATTGTCTTATAGCTACCTTCCCTTTATTCCTACGTGTCTAAAGAAGCCCTGTAAGCTGAAGCTGGATAATTGATATGAACTGGAAAGGAATTATCACCTTGGCAAATTATATGTGGAAACACTCTTGTGCCTGTATCTGCTACCATGGGGGCCACGTATGAAGTTCACTGAATTCTCACATCTTCCATGGTTTGCCCCAGGAAATAACCATGACTGTAGATGAGCTTATGCCTTTGCCATCACTGAAAGCATTTAAACTGAAAACCAGGAAAGCCATTAGATTGCCTCTGTTATCCTTACTCTCCCTTCTATGAATGCATCCAGCCTAACCTGTAGAAATCTTGACTGGCTGACTGCTGTACTCAAACATTGAGTTTATAACTTGCTTCAGCCATTAATCTTTATCTGTCTTCTTACTTCTTAGAAATCCCCCTAATTAAATGCCTGATTGTTCATAATATCCAGCAAATATCTTCTATTACCAAGTCTCAGAGCTGGTTCAACTCATCTAAAAACAGAAAGCTGCTGAAATGAGCTACCTAAACTAGCTTTCCTTAGTTGTTCATTGGGAACTGGTTTTCTGCAAACAGAAGTGGGAACTCACAGAGACAGCCTTAACATTGTCCTCAGCTTAACTAAACTTGAGACAGGTTTATTCCTGACTTTAGGCCTGACCTCCCTTTTCTTAGAGCATTTACTTTAGAAACCTATGGTAAATCCTTTATCTCTTTGAGATCTAAATCTTCTCTCAGCCTCTTGCCACTTTTATACCCTAGGAATGTCTTTCTCAAAGACCTGGGGGCCCATCCCTTTGAGATATAATCATTAAGGAAGATAGTGCCCCTATCTGCCAGTGTCTGTGGGAAGGTAGGAATCTAACTTCCATAAGCACCAATTAGCAAACAGTAATTGGACTAATGATATAGACCAATCTTATATAGGACAGGTGGCCCCCAGCCAGCTCAGCCAGGCTGAGCTGGAGGACCTGCTGCCTTAGCCCTGGTGGTGTTGGTATGGTGGCAGCTGGCAGAGAAATTAGCAGGCTGGAGGGTGTGGGGGGGGGGGGCGGGCACCACAGAAGGCTCCAGTAGCCACAGGGGCCAGACAACTGCTGGAAAGACACCAGCACCTTAGGTCTCCCTCCCCTTGTACTTGCTGCTGAACAAGGAACCCCCTCCCCCCATTTCCTAGAACTGGCCAATTGCATGTATGTTTCCTAGGCCTGGGAATGAAAGGGTTTGTAGCCATTCATCTGCTACTGAGTGCCAGATAACTACAGAGGACCCCATGTGACTATATATACCCCTGGACAAAGAGCCTGGAGCTATAGAGAGAGTGCGAGCAATAGAACTTTTTCCCCCACCCGGGTTCTCTCTGCCAGGAGCTTTGGTATTTTTGTATTTTTTTTCTATTCTGTAAATAAATCCTGTCTTACTACTGGTCTATGGTCCGTGGATTCATTCTTTGAATCACCAAGACCAAGAACCTACTGAAGATGAAGCTCTATTATATTTGGTGGCCCGTATGGGGATAGAAGACTATCTGTGGCCAGCAATGGGTCCACTTACCTCTATCTTGCTTTTCTCTATAGATATAATAATGGAGGCCAATAATATTGATGCCCGTCAGCCAGTAAATATGCATAGTGTGGCTGCTGACCTCCAGGTCATACCATGTTTCCCCAAAAATAAGACCTGCCCCCCAAAATAAGCCCTAGCATGATTTCTATGCATTTGTTAAATACAGGCCCTACCCCGATAATAAGACCTAGTGATGGTCTTTGGTGCGGAGCAGTAAGGAAGACTGGAATACCTTTTATAATACATCCCCCGAAAATAAGTCCTAGTGTGTCTTCTTGAGAAAAAATAAATATAAGATAGTGTCTTATTTTCGGGGAAACATGGTAGGCAAGAGGCTGGTGGGGAATGAACTTTGTAATTCCCCTTGGCTCCAAGAAGGAGTCGAAGGGAATGTTAGAAGACTTCTGAAACTGTTCTGTATTGACTCCTTTTCTCTGGCTGAGAGCCAAGCTAAGAAGTAGTCCCCAGAGGCCCTGGGGTCCCCAGCAATGGTTCTGACCCCAGGACACAGGAGGGCCTTCTGTAAAACATGCTCTCCCAGCTTTTCCTATCTTCTCTTCTCTTCCATGGTCCCAAATGTTTCCTATTTATCTCTATAGACCTCTTCTAGCTTCTCTCTCCCTCCTTGTAGTTTACATGCTTTGTTTTAATGTTGGTAAAAGATTGCTTTATGTATTTAGTTAGGTTTACTACTGGCGAATTGTGGTATTTTTCAGATGTTTTAAGTGTACTTCAAATATTACAGGTGTGTCGTAAGGTCCTTTTAAGCTTTTCATTGCAAAATTAAATTCAGTTGGCATTTTTTTGTTTGTTTCTTTTGTTTTTTGCAGTTTTTGGCTGGGGCTGGGTTTGAACCCGCCACCTCTGGTATATGGCACTGGCACCCTACTCCTTTGAGCCACAGGCACCACCCTCAATTGGCATTTTTTTTTTTTTGAGACAGAGCCTCAAGCTATCCCCCTGGGTAGAGTGCCATGGCATCACAGCTCATAGCAACCTCTGACTCCTGGGCTCAAGCGAGTCTCCTGCCTCTGCCTCCCAAGTAGCTGGGACCACAGGCGCCTGCCACAACGCCTGGCCATTTTTTGGTTGCAGCCATCATTGTTGTTTGGCGGGCCAGGCTGGGGATTCGAACCCGCCACCTTAGGTGTATGTGGCTGGCACCTTAGCCGCTTGAGCCACAGGTGCTTGAGCCACAGGTGCTTGAGCCACAGGTGCTTGAGCCACAGGTGCTTGAGCCACAGGTGCCGAGCCTCAATTGGCATTTTTAATGTATCTGAGAAAAAAGCTGAACCTTGTTAACTAGAAGTCAGCTCCAAACAAAGGGCAAGATGACTCCCCTATACAGCTTCTCTGGGCAACCAAAGGCCTGTGAAGGGAAGCCCAGGGCAATTCCCCAAGGCAAGAATGGCCCTACACCCTCAGCTGAACTGTAGTTCAGTCTCTTGAAAATGAAGAAAAGCAATGAGGATAACCCTGGGTATTTGATTTCTTCTGGTTTATTGGTGTAAATGGGAAAGTTTAAAATAATTCTAGGTTTCTTTAAGACTTCAGCTAATTGTAATTAATTATAATGCAAAAGTTTCAAAGTGTCTCTCAACTCTGATTTGTCACTGACTTTAATTATTGTTCCCTTGCTAACCTTTGGGAATGAAAGGGAGATTGGAAAACCTAGCAGTTAAGACCTGCTCATGACAGAAAGCCTATTTTCCTTTGTTACTGGAAATTTAGAAGAAGCTTGTAAAGATTATATATAATTAAATGCGCAAGCACCGTACAGCCATTTTCTCTAGGGTGGGGCTCATCCCCACTTTGACTGATACTTTGGGACATTTGCAGAAAGGGGCAGGACTTGCTTGCATCAGGTGGGACCAGGCTCCCTGATACCTGATTTCTCTGGCTGTGCTGCCAGAAAGTAATAAGCATAGGAGACCCAGTGGGTACTTAGCACTACCCTGGTAAGAGTGGCTAAATCCAGACAAGTGCAGGGGCTGAGGGAGGCCACTCTCCTCAGGCTTCTTCCCTAAGCATTAGAAGGATGCTTCCTTTTGTTTGGCTGGAAGGCTTCTTGAGTTGGTCAGGGGATGCTTTGACAACCCAGGAATACAGGGTGGGATTGATTAAGACGCTGGACATTTGTTCTTTTCCACAGATGGGTAACATTTTCTCTCTAAGACAGAGGTTCTCAACCTGTGGCTTGCGACCCACAGGAACTGTATTAAAAGGTTGCAGCACCAGGAAGGTTGACAAGCACTGCTCCAAGAGAACACCCAGGTAATATTCTCTTGCCAAGAGAACTATCATCAGGTGGGACCAGGCTCCTGGATACCTGATTTGTCGACCTATACTGCTGGAACACCCCGCTGTGCTATGCTGGGACATGTTTGATCCCCAGACACTAAAAAAAGAATGTATGGTTTTCTTCTGCACCCAGGCCTGACCTCAGTATCAACTCTCCACTGGTGAACAATGGCCCCCAGAGGGTACTCTAAATTATGATACCATTGTTCAATTAGATATTTTTTGTAAAGAAGAAGGAAAGTGGTCTGAAGTGCCCTATGTGCAAGCTTTCCTTTACCTCAGGGACAACCCCCAGCTGTGTAAGACATGTCAGATAGATTCAGTTCCCCTGGCTGTAGTAACTTCCCCAAATGACCAGCAATCCCTGAGAGACATGCTGTGACCATCTAGTTCAAACCAGCCATCTGCTTCTCCAGTACCTTCCTCTGTGCATTTAGAAAACCCCCAGAAGGCATTTGTGCCCAGAGTTTTTTCTGGTCTGACTGGGACCCCCAGAAGGTAACCATATCCTTCTTTGTGTCCCTTGGTTGAGACTGCGGGTGGTGAAAGGGGAATTGTGTGAGTATACACTCTGTTTTCTCTGGCAGATTTAAAGCAAATGAAGGTTGATTTCGGAAAATTTTCTGATGACTCCAGTAGGTACACAGATGTTTTCTAAGGGTTAGGACAAAGCTTTGACCTCTTTTGGCAAGATATAATGCTACTACTAGATCAAACTTTAACTTTTTTTTTTTTTTTTTTGAGACAGAGCCTCAAGCTGTTGCCCTGGGCAGAGTGCCATCACATCACAGCTCACAGCAACCTCCAACTCCTGGACTCAAGAGAGTCTTCTGCCTCCACCTCCTAAGTAGCTGGGATTACAGGTACCAGCCACAATACCTGGCTATTTTTTGGTTGCAGCCGTCATTGTTGTTTGGTGGGCCCGGGCTACATTCAAACCCGCCAGCTCAAGTGTATGTGGCTGGCGCCTTAGCCGCTTGAGCCACAGGCACCGAGCCCAAACTTTAACTTTTAATGAGAAAAATAAAGTCTTAGATAAAGCTACAAAGTGGGGTGATTTGTGTTTCATGTCCAATACTGATAGCAGTATGTCTCCTGAGGAAAGGGACAGATACCCCATGGGAAGGCAGGCAGTTCCCTTTGTGGATCCCAAATGAGACCCTGAGAAATAAGGTGACTGGTGGCGTAGACATTTTCTAACATGTATCCTAGAAGGTTTAAGTCGATCCAGGAAAAAGCCTATGAATTACTCTAAGTTGTCTACTATTTACCAGGAGCCAAATGAGAGTTCTTCAGCCTTTCCTGAGCAGTTTAGGGAGGCGATGAGAAAACACAGATTTAACCTGATTCCTTAGAGGGTCAACTTATTTTAAAAGATAAATTTGTCACTTAGGTGGCCCCAGAAATTAAAAAGAAAAATAACTCCAGAAATTGACTCTAGACCCAGATCATAACCTGGAGAATCCTCTCAAAATGGCCACTGTGGTCTTTTATAACTGAGATGAGGAGAAAGAGGAGGAAAAAGGGAGAAGGGATAAAAAAAGAATGACAGCTCTAGTAATGGCACTCTGACAAATGAACATCATTCAGGGCAGAGGGAAGCCAGAGGCGCTAAGAACAAGTGCTTCCAATGTGGTCAGACTTTAGGAAGGACTGCCCCCAGCAGCACCAGCAGCCGGGCAAACCACCTGGCCCCTGTCCAGAATGCAAGGGTGACCACTGGAGGGTGGCCTGCTGTTCTTAGAGGCGAAGGCCTCCTGGGACAGTGATCCCATCCACACCCAAACAGGACTGAGGGTGCCAGGGGCAGATTCTCATCCATCAGGGCTCCAGCTTGTGTCATCACCCCTCAACAGCCCTGGGTCTGCCTCATAGTGGAGGATCAGAAGACAGAATTTCTTCTGGACACTGGAGCAACCTTTTCCCTAACCCTGTCTTTTATCCCCCAAATCTGTAACTATACAGGGGGTGCCTGGAATGCCGGTTACCAAATTTTTCACTCAGTCTTTAAGCTGTAATTGGGGTGACTGGCTATTCTCTCATGCCTTCCTAATCATGCCTGAAAGTTCTGCTCCCCTTTTGGGGAGGGACATAGTAACGAAAGTGGGAACAACCATTTATATGAATATGGGACAAGAACCTATACTCTGCCTTCCCTTATTAGAGACAGAAATTAACCCAGAAGTGTGGGCTACCTAGGGACAGGTGGGAAGAGCAAGACCCAGTCCAGACATGGTTTTGTATACAGATGGAAGTTCTTTCATAGAACAAGGAACTCGCAAAGCAGGCTATGCTGTAGTTACTCAGTATGTTGTAATTGAAAGTGGGTCTCTCCTTTCAGAGATCAGTGTGCAATTAGCTGAAATAATAGCTTTAACCCGTGCTTTAGAAATTAGGAGAAACAAATGAGTCAATATATACACTGACTCAAAATATGCCTTCCTCATTTCACATGCCCGTGCTGCTATTTGGAAGGAAAGACAAGACCTAACTTCTAATGGCTCTCCCATAAAATATCATCATGAAATAGGTTGTTACAAGCTGTTCATGCTCCACAAGAAGTAGCAGTTATTCATTGTAAAGGACGCCAAAAGACCTTAGACGAGACTTTTGAAGGTAACCAACTTGCTGATAAAGAGGCTAAGAGCACAGAAAGGAAAAATCCCCCTTGTGGCACCCCTCATTTGAGAGGGATTCCTTGAGAATCATGCACCTCAATATACCCCAAAAGAAAAGGAATTGGCTTTGTCCAGAGACTATTCACTACTTCCATCAGTCTGGCTACAAAATAGAAGTCTTTTGCTATTACCTGCCACAAGCCAATGGAAAATACTTAAAACTTTACATCAACCTTTTCATTTTGGCATTGAAAGTACCTATCAATGGCTAAAGCTCTCTTAATGGAAAAAACGTATTTAAAACCACAAAACAGACTTGTGAGGTTTGTCAGAGAAACAATCCTTCAAATCACCATCTGGCTCCCCCAAGTATACAGAGACAAGGTAAATATCCAGGTGAAGATTGGCAAATGGATTTCACTCACCTCCCTAAGGCACATGGTATACAATATTTGCTGGTATTTGTGGATACTTTCACTAATTGGGTTGAAGCATTCCCTTGCAGGACAGAAAAGGCCCAGGAAGTAGTAAAGGCTTTAGTACATGAGATTATCCCCAGGTTTGGACTCCCTCAGAGTTTGCAAAGTGATAATGGGCCTGCCTTTAAAGCAGCTATCGCACAGGGAATATCTAAAGCCCTAGACATAAAATATCATCTACACTGCTCTTGGAGGCCCCAGTCCTCTGGGAAGGTAGAAAAAATGAATGATAAAATTAAAGGACAGTTACAAAAGCTAATTCAAGAGACTCATCTCCCTTGGACTAAATTGCTTTCCATTGTTCTCCTTAGAATAAGAAATTTACCTCAGAAACTCAGTTGTAGCCCATTTGAATTATTATATGGAAGGCCCTTTTCAATGAACGATTTATTACTAGATCAAGAAACTGCAGAATTAGTAAAACATATTACTTCTTTAGCCAAATTTCAACAAATCATCAAAAAACTCCCAACTAACATTTTCACTTTCAACACTAAAAGAGCTTTTCTGTCCTGGAGATCTAGTCATGATCAAAACTCTTCCCTCCAATTCACCTTCCCTAACCCCAATGTGGGAAACTTGGGAAGGTCCCTTTTCTGTTATCTTGTCTTCCTCTACAGCTGTTAAAGTTATGGGCATAGATTCCTGGATACATCATTCACGAGTAAAATCCTGGAACCTCCTACAGAAGCAGAGCATGAAGAGAATCAACGACAGTCCACTTATACTCGTGAGCCTAAAGAAAATTTGAAGTTATTGTTTAGAAGACAGCAAGGAAAGTGTTAATATAGTTTTCTTTTAATATCACTGACTTTGTTCCTCTAACCTGACACTGTAATTAACCCCCTCCTCTCACTGTTCTACCCTTGCCTTTGAATGTGCTAATTGGATTTGTGTCTTCCAGAAATATCAGCAAGCCACACACAGTAAAGGTGGTTCCAGTCCAAGACTTGATTCTTTTGTGGACCCCTGGATCACTCTCCCTCCAGAGAAACTCTAACTGTCCCCTTCTATCATCGCTGGATTCAGCAGAAAGCAGTTAGATTGAGTCTTCATCCTTTTTCCCTTACAGCAGCTAGAGTTTCTCTGAGAGGAAGAACTGATACAGGACAGGTGGCATCCCAGCCAGCTCAGCCCTAGTGGTATTGGTGCCACAGCAGTTGGCAGAGGAACCAGAGGGCTGGAGGGTAAGCCAGGCTCCCCCAACCCAGGAGGCTCCAGTAGCCACAGGGGCCAGACAACTGCTGGGGAGACACCAGCACCCACCCCCTCGCCCCCATTTCCTAGGCCTGGCCAATTTCATGTACATTTCCTAGGCCAGGGAATGAAAGAGATTATAGCCATTCATTTGCTACTGATTTCCAGTTAACTGTAACTACAGAGAACCCCATGAGACTATATATATCCCTGGACAAAGAGCCCAGACCCAACCTGGGTTCTCTCTGCCAGGAGCTTTGGTGTTTCTGTATTCTTTTCTAATCTGTAAATAAATCCTGTCTTGCCACTGATCTGTGGTCCGTGGATTCATTCTTCGAATCACTGAGACCAAGAACCTACTGAAGACAAAACTCTGTTATCAAATCTACCCCCTCAACTTCCTTTGGTATTTTCCCACTAACCTGCCCCAGCAACTAAAAGCTCTTTGGCCTTTTGTTTCAAAATAACTGAGTTTCTTTCCCCTTTTAAAAACATTTTTGACCAAAGTCTCTTGCTTGTTAAGTTGTCCTGTGCAATTTTTCTTTGACAACACTCACAGCAACGTGAACATACACAGAAAAGGCTTTTGGTGTTCAGTTACTTTAATGGTCAGTCAGTACAATTGAGTCCTTTGGTAGTATTCAGTGTGGATTTGACATTATGGGCAATTATGTTTCTTACAGAGTAAGGAAGATCCAGCAGAGGCGCGTGTTGTTTATTTATAAACCACAGAAGAAAAGTCCTTCTTGAGTGGAGGGAAAACACCTTCCCTGCCATCAAGATGAGAGTATTTCAGTCAGTAATCCTTAACAGAAAATGATGTGTTCCCCCCTCACCTCGTATTTTAATAAAAAGTTTGGAAAGCAGTAGTTAGGCAGTTTTATATCACATAAATAGTATACCTCTAGCTCATTATTGAAACCATTCATTAAAGACTAAAAACATCAGATCCTTTCCAGAAATTCTAAACTGGTCCCTGGAACTTAGCATTCAATTATCATTTCTGAAAATTGAAATCAACATATTTTATGTCTAAATTGAGAATCCATTTGAAAATCAAAATTCAAAGGCATGCCTTCTAGTGGGCTGACTGATGGGAAAGGGCTGTGATTACGCCTAATTTTCACCCTCTACATCACGATCTCATTGATTATGTTTCTCAGCTTGCCAAGGGTTCTGTGAGGTGATTTTCAAGATGAATATTGCTATTTGCAGGATTTCCTGAATAGGAATATTTCGGGAGCAAATTGCACAGACCAAGGGATGTGCAGTCAATTTTCACTCCAGCATAAACAATGTATTAGAACAGAGCCCTTAAGGCTTTTTTTTATTTGGGTTTCATTACACAGCTAGCTGCATTTCATCAATAAGCATGAAGTGCCAGCCAGGCAAAACTGAGGCTCACAGAGGGTATTACATATTTTTCTAACAGGTGCTCAGAGTTTGACTAGAGAAAACAAATGACCCGAATGGCAAAGCCTCAGGCCCTTTGTTTCAGAGATAGCTGTGGCTGCCAGAGCCAGACAAAGACAAGTTTCTTTAACTTGACAAACGAAAACAGGGCTCTAGTTGCTTGTCTGTCTACTTTCCTTGCCTTAACTAATTCTTAAGATTTTCTAAAAGGCAGTTTCTTTGTCTGAGTAAAAAAAAAAAATGGACACGTCCTGAAAACTTTATTTTTGGTGTTCAGTTGTTTAAAACTAAGGAAAGCAAAGTGCATTTTCCCAATATTCTTTAACTGACAAACAATTTTAACATCTTTAAGCAGAGTGCTACAGGAGCCTGTAAAGACTAAAATCCCCTATCTTCAAGCAGAAGCTCTCTGTGCAATCTTAATAAATCATTTATTAGACAATGAGGGAGAGAGAAGCCAGACAAAGAGGGATAAAGCAATAGGCAAGTTACTAAATTATTCACTCAGGTCACCATTTTCTAATTACAAACTAGAGATTTGAGAATTAGTGGGACAGACTTTCAAGTAGTCTTTTGGATGCAGCTATCAGCAGAAGAAAAGGGCAAAAGAAATATTTTTAAACTCTGCACTGCACAGATTAAAGAAAACTCCGGCTATGGGTGGAGGACTGAAGTCGAGTCTTTTCTGCCATGGACAAAGCAGCTGCCTCTCTCCTACAGTAATTTTGACCCAACTGCAAGAGGCAAATATGACTACACACAGTGGTGACTGGTGACTTCTAGCTTTGTTAACAGTAAGTGATTAACACAGTTGAGAGGAGGAGCGTTCACTCCAAACTGCAAGGACCCATTTGGCAGAAACATATGAACCCCAGACAATTAGAGACCCAATGCGGGTTTTTGATATTTGAAAACCTTTTGGGGTAGAGGCACAGATCAGGACTAACGTTTGGTTGACTCAACAGGATCTATTTGTGTCAGAGGATTTTGTTATGTTTTCTCTTAAATATATTCCATGAAAACAGATAGGTAACATTCAGTATATTTTTCATTATTTCAAAGAACAGGCACATTTTAACTAAAGATTTAAGTAGAGCAATGTGCTTTTACCTGTGAGCTACAAAATGCTATTCCTGGTTGGGAGGAAAGAATTTATGGCTTTTCCTCATTGCAATACTAAATGGAGAACTTTTAAAAATATACTACATCCAAAATAATTGAAAATCTGGCTGAGGTTGTTGTGTATTGGGCCAAATACCTATACTTTCTTATTGGGATTCTTTGTTGAGTAACGAAAAAAATCAGTATTGATGAGACATACTTGCCCTGGTCAATAATACGAGCTAGTTAAATACCTCAGAGGATACTAGGTGGAGAAATGGAAGGGATCCTAGAACCAGTGGCTTCTCTGAATCGACAATGGGCTTTGCACTCACCCAGTCTTACCCCTTTTAACTCAAGTGCAGGATGACTGGGGCATCAGAAGTCAGGCCTTAGTGTCAAGAACTCCACTGTGCCATTAATATGAAGGCTGTTGTTATTCATCCTATGTGTATTTTCTTAAGGCAATTGAGTTTGTCACTAGATAAAGCCTGTGAGTTTGAATGGTCAATCCAAGACCTCATTGCCCCTGGCTGAGCAGGTTGAATATTATACAGGCAAAATGATGTCTGTCTACCTGTGACTTACACAATGCCATCTCTTGGAGAATGGGTAACAAAATGGTAGCTACAAATGAAAGGGGAAAGTAAGGTAAAAGTGGTGGAGTACACTTTGCTAATCTATCTCATTTTATTTATAGCAAGCCTCTGTCTCCTCATTCTCATTCAAACCCATCTTATCCAAACTTTCACTTTCTCTTCTCTCAAAGATTCTAAAACTTCTTTTTATCTCTGACTTCCCCTCATCAAAATGGTAACTAAATGGAACTTAAAATGTTAGGTTTTTACAATCCCGGAAAATAAATAAATTTAACAATTTGACTCAATGTCTTAAAAGGAAAACTTTATTCAGAGATGTTACTTATCTTTTTTAGTCTGAAGTTGCCCAACATTACATTAATTAATAGGTTGTGCTTTCAGTTGAATGGGTTTATTTGATTGGCTACTTAAAGATTTTGGCCCCCAAGGACATAAAAAAAGGGGGGGAGCAGCACGTTGGGACAAAAATTTAGACTAGGCTTGTAAAAGAGAGAAAAAATAGGAATAATCAACATGTTCAGGGACACTGAAAGGAGGAGATGATTGTATCCAATTGGCAAAGTTGTTCTAAAGCCATAGTCTTACCTATAGCATCTCATTACCATTATGGGTGCCTTGGTACCATCTTTACTGATTCACTCAAAAACTTAAAACAACCACGATATTCAGGGCCCTAGGATGGAAATGTTTAGATGTAAGTGAGAGAGCAGAGAAAAGTAAGAGGATGCCTTCTGCATTCACAGAGGTATAATGAGCTCTTCAAGTCTATAAAATTTAAGTGTAAGTCAACAAAGTCAACTAGAGATAGGGACCGAGGTTTACAAGAAATCATATCAGGATTCTAACTCTGCTTGGGGTATGGAAGAAAATTTTGAAGACCTTTAAATTCAGTCTTAAAGAATGGGAAAAAATTCACCATGCTAAGAAAACTGAAATAAGTCATTTAAAGAAGAGAGAAAAGTAAGAACACATGTATGGCATCAAAACACTTGGATGTGAAGCTACCACACAATTTGGTGTGGCTAAAATATAAGGGGAGATTGTTGGAAGAATAACAGAAGAGCAAACTGGAGTCAGTCTGAGAGCGCTTTATGATGTCTACTCAAAAGCCTAGACATTATTTTGTAGGTACCTAATCTCTTAGACAACTTAATTCTGGATAAGGAATCTACAAATATGCATTAAGTAAAATTAAAGCAGGGATGGAAAGTGGATAATAGTAAATACTATAAAAATGTTCTAGTGATGTGAGTTCAGTGATGATATTATTTCTAGTAAATGCTGGAAGCAAAAGCCTGAATATGCTAGGCAAATAATACAGCAATTAATATCATTATAACAAAAATAACATTAATGATGACAAACATTCTTTGCTTGGTTAAGCCTGAGTTAGGCTTCTGAATCTTCTCTGAGGCCCATCTATAAACTTCCTTATTAAACACAGTTTTAGTCCTTCAATATCATGTGGGTTCTTCATCTTACTCTAACCTCCAAGTGATGTCTGATCACCCTGGCCTGCTTTCAGTAAGAACCCTGTTAGGTCGGATTAGCCAGAATCCCTCCTTGCCCAATATTCACATTTTCCATCCACTGATTCCTATCTTGCTCCATGAAGTCCAATATTTCTCTCTCTCCCACATGACCCCACTGAAATGGCCCCTGTAACCATTGTGATGATCCCAAATAAAGTCTTACGTACTGCACTTTAAAAGTGATGATTTTTTCTTGAACAATGATAATGAATAAGGAACTTAATTCAACGATATTGCCATGCTTTTAGAAAACAATGTTTAAAGCAAAAAATTCCTACCTTAATGTCAAATGGTCCTGTTTGATTTGGTTGGTTAAAAATTTCCAACTGCTTCCTAATAGGAGACAGCCACAGAAGCAGATGATTTAACTGCTCTTCAAGGTCTTCAAGCTTTTTTTCAAGCTGCCCAAGGTCTTTTATGTGCGCTTCAATGTCTCCTTTTTTCTCAGGCAAAGCCCTAGAAACCTGAAAGAAAAAAATATATAAAAGGTAAACAATCCTTGAGGTATAAACAAAGAAATAAAAACATTATTTTCAAAAGTTATTTCTTATGAAATGTTATAGAAATGTACTGGTTTGGGTATTTTAACAGCTTGATATCAATTAGTTACATATATTACATTAGGATTTAATCCACGTATTAGAGATTATTCATTAACACGCTAAAAAACATTTATGCTTTAAAAACATTACCACTTTTTTGGAAATTTAAAACATACACCTTACACACATGCACGCCCAACTCTAACCCATAAAAGTAGGAGGGTACATTCTTTATTTATCCATTCACTTACCATACATAATGGTTTGTTGTATATTACATGCCAGACACATTGCCTTTGCAGTTATAAAAATGAATAAGCCAAGTTATTCAGCATTAGTACCAAGATATATAACACAGATCTTCTAAATCTCGAATGAGTGATTTAAATTCAAAGAACATCCTACAATTAAAACCAAACCAAACTATAATTTTTGTTTGTATAGTAATCACTTCTTCTACTTACTATACTTGCCTCTACCTTTCTTTTGTGTTAGGGAAATTGTAAAAGGAAATCCTTTTATATACAAGAAAGATTGGTGAGGTATGCATTTTTTTCAAGCTATTGTTTGTGAATTCTAGTGTAGCCAAGTGAACAGACATATATGATTGAGATGAAAAGTAAAAAAAAAAAATTGGATTAGAACAGAATAAAACAGAACAATTACAGGTTATTTTTATTAAGTGCTTAGTATATACCAAGCATCACGTTTGCAAGTTTCATATTTATCGCCTTCCTCAATCCACCCAATGGCAGTATGGTGTATAGGTATTATTATTATTATTGTACTCATGAATAGTGACAGTGTTGACAAACATTAAATGACTCAGGAAAGCAGTATGATACTGGTATTAAACATCATGAAGTCTACAGTTAGGCTGCTGGGATTTAAATCCTGGTTCTGGCTCTTGGCTAAAACTTCAGCCAACTTTACTCTCTCAGTACCTCCTGAATACATTGGGAACAACGATAGCACACGAGACTAAATAAAGTAATCCGTGAAAATTGCTTAGATCAATACTCTGCATGATAGTGAATGACAATAAGGTCATCAAATATTAGTGATGACTGCTCAAGCTCAAATGTAAATACACATTTAGGATAAATAAGAGGGAATCCCTTTTTCAGACTATTAGACATTAATACTAATATCCCAAATTGTGTTTGCAGCCACTGCCGAGCTACCGTCACTGTCTAACGCCAGCGCCGCCTCCAGCTCCCCCAGCTGCAGCCGAAGGAGAAGGGGGGTAAGTAAGAAGGTCTTTATACCATGGCTCCTACAAAGCAGACTGCCTGCAAATCCACCAGTGGTAAAGCACCCAGGAAGCAATTTGCTACAAAAGCCACTCTCAAGAGTGCGCCCTCTGGCCAGGCCCCTGTGGCTCAAGCAGCTAAGGCGCCAGCCACGTACACCTAAGGTGGCGGGTTCAAATCCAGCCCGGCCAGCCAAACAACAATGACGGCTGCAACCAAAAAAATAGCCAGGCGTTGTGGTGGGCGCCTGTGGTCCCAGCTACTTGGGAGGCGGAGGCAGGAGACTCACTTGAGCCCAGGAGTTGGAGGTTGCTGTGAGCTGAGATGCCACGGCCCGCTATCCAGGGGGACAGCTTGAG
>CAUYTI010003278.1:0-37309 GCA_963575145.1 Galago senegalensis
GTGGCGGGCGCCTGTGGTCCCAGCTACTTGGGAGGCAGAGGCAAGAGACTCGCTTGAGCCGAGGAGTTGGAGGTTGCTGTGAGCTGTAATGCCACGGCACTCTACCCAGGGGGACAGCTTGAGGCTCTGTCTCAAAAAAAAGAGACTGGTATGATAGAATCAAGTGTACCTGCCCAAATAAACTTGCCCCACCCAGGAAGGGTCAGACTCATGTCCCTTCTAGGAAACATGAATGCCTCCAATTGCTGTCCTCCCTGACTCTTTAAATCCCCATTCATAACCCAGGTGGATATTCCTTTCTTTATTTCACCCCAAAAGTATCCAGGTGGAAATAAAGACCAAATTATTTGTACAGAACGGGGATTCCATTTTCCTTTGTTTTGTGCCTTGGTAGCTTGCTTAATGTCAACTGATCAGTAAAAATATCAGATCTTGGACTCAACCCAGGTAGACTGACCCTAGTTTAAAGTAATTCAGTACATTGTCATATCCCTTTCTTCAGGACCATGAATAATAATTCCTGTCCTGCCTCTAATTTTCCATTTCTTTTTGTAATAACATCATATCCTCTCTATTGGTTCTTACCATTCCCAAATGTATAAATTTCACAAAATTCTGGGGTTTTTTCCTTCTTTTTCTATATGCTTGAGTAGGTAATATTTATTGAGCAGAGTGTATGCCAGAGATACTCCTTAGTACGCTTGTATGGTTTATCTTCTTGACTCCTTTCAGTATCTTTCTGAAGTATGTACTATTATAATCTCCATTTTATAGATGAGGAAATCAAGGCACAAAGAAGTGAGGTAACTTAACCAATGTCACATAGCTGGCAAATGGCCAAATTTGAATTAGCACTCAGGCAGTCTTACTCCAGAGATGAAACATTTTATTTTAAACATTGTGTTGTTTTATCTTGTGATTAAAAGTAAAGCTCTAGATTTAGATGGCTGGGTTCAAATCCCAACTTTACTACTTTTTAGCTGTGTGGTTCAGGACAAGTGACTTTACCTCTCTGAGCTTTAGTTTCCTCACCTATAATGCAAGATAACAATATTATGTCTGATTTGAAGATTGAATGAGTTCACTTATATAAGAAACTTAGAATATTGTCTGACATCAGGTAAGTAATATGTAAATGTTACTTATCATTATTTTTTAAATAAAATTCTTTTCAGCTTCACAGCAAGTTTAAAGGAAAAAACAAACTCAAACTCAGTCTTTTTGCCATTTTCTAAGATTTCACGTAAATGCCATGTTTAATCAGCACAGAAAAAAAAAAAGGGACATTTAGTTCTCAGCAGTTCTTCATGGCCGTGCTCTGGTGTTTCTTGGTCCTGTCCCAAGTGGTCCTTCAGTACCAAGCCCCAATCAGGAGCTCACACTCAGATTTTTGATGCTATACTGCCCCCTTCTGTGCATTGTAGGTAATGACTAACTATGGAACCTAACAGGGTAAGTTTTACAATACTACAAATGGTATTGATTAGCTGTTACCCTCATCCTTATAAGTATGACTCCTAAGACTTATTGTCATCATGAGAAAACGGTAACAGAAGGAATTTATACGAGAGTCTGAATTGGAATCCAAGCCTTCATAATTTTCACATTCCCAACTTATTATTTTGTGTCTTTTATCACAGTTTATGACTATGCTCAGTAACAATGACTGTCTATTGCCTACTTAAAAAATCTGCTTAAATTGTCCTGTATTCTAGAATATTGTGTTGTACTTCTAAGTTGGCTATTTTCAACTTGTCTATGGAGACACGTTTTACTCAATCTACTAGATTTTTAAGGTAGCTAAGTGAATGGAATGGATTTTCCAATACCTTGCTATGTTTTCAGGACACTTATTATGTAGTCAGGATCTACTAAAATTCTCAAAACTTAGTTCAAATGAGATTGGAGAAGAGCAAGCACTAGGGTAAATTACTCATGGCCTCAGGTAAAGGGTACTTTATAATAAAAATTATTTAAGAATGTTAACATTTTAAGATCAGGATCAGTTTCTTTTTCTTTTATTTTATATATTTTTTACATTTTATTTATTTTTCTTTTCAAAATTTTTTTTATCATTAAATAATAGCTGTATACATTAATGCAAACATGGGGTACAGTGTAGTGTTTTACATAAAATTTGAAATATTTTCATCAAATTGGTTAACATAAACTTTGTGCCATTTACTTATTGTGTTACAACATTCAAAATCTAGTTCTAGAAAAGTTCACTCTCCCACCACCCATCTGCACTTCACTCCTCCACTCCCCCATCCCCTCCCCATATTCTTAGGCTAGAATTAGGTTGTAGCTTTCATTTGAGATCCATAAATTGGTTTCATAATAGGGCAGTGTACATTGGATACTTTTTCTTCCATTCTTGTGATAATTTGCTAAGAAGAACATTTTCCAGTTCCATCCATGTAAACATGAAGGAGGTAAAGTCCTCGTCTTTCTTTAGGGCTGCATAGTATTCCATGGTGCACATATACCACAGTTTATTGATCCATTCGTGGATCGATGGGCATTTGGGCTTCTTCCATGACTTGGCAATTATGAATTGGGCTGCAATAAACATTCTGATACAAATATATTTATTGTACCATGATTTTCAATCTTCTGGGTATATACCTAATAAAGGAAATGTAGGATCGAACGGCAGGTCAATTTTTAGTTCTCTAAGTGCCCCCCAGATGTCTTTCCAAAAGGAACATATTAGTTTGCATTACAACCAGCAGTGTATAAGTGTTCCCTTTTCTCCACATCCACACCAGCAACTCTGGTTTTGGGATTTTGTGATATGGGCTAATGTTACTGGAGTTAGGTGATATCTCAAGGTAGTTTTAATTTGCATTTCTCTAATGATTAAGGATGGTGAGCTTTTCTTTCATATTTATAGGCCGTACGCTTATCTTCTTTGGTGAAATTTCTCTTCAAGTCCTTTGCCCATACTGTGATGGGATCACTTTTTTTTTTTTTTTGTTAATGTGTTTGAGTTCTCTATGGATTCTGGTTATTAAACTTTTGTCGGAGACATAGCTTGCGAATATTTTCTCCCACTCTGAGGGCTGTCTGCATGCTTTACTTATTGTGTTATTGGCTGTGCAGAAGCTCTTTAGTTTGCTCAGGTCCCGATAGTGTATTTTTGATTTTGCTTCAATTTCCCGTGGGGTCTATCTCATAAAAAATACACCCAGGTCAATTTCTTCAAGTGTTTTCCCTACACTTTCTTCTAGTATTTTTATGGTTTCATGTCTTAAGATTGAGTCCTCAATCCAGTGAGAATCTACCTTAGTTAATGGTAAAAGGTGTGGATCCAGTTTCAGTCTTCTACAGGTCGCCAGTCATTTTGCCAAGCACCATTTGTTAATAGGGAATCTTTTCCCCACTCAATGTTTTTAATTGTTTTATCAAAGATGAGGTAACGGTAGGTAGCTGGATTCATCTGTTGGCTTTCTATTCTATTCCTTACATCTACCTCTCTGTTTTTGTGTCAGTACCATGCTGTTTTAAGCACTATCGATTTATAGTATTATCTGAGATCTGGTAGCGTGATTCCTCCTGCTTTGTTTTTATTCCTGAGTAATGTTTTGGCTATTCAAGGTTTTCTCTGATTCCATATAAAGAGAAGTATTATTTTTTCAAGATCTTTAAAGTATGACAGTGGGGCTTTAATGGGGATTGCATTAAAATTGTATATTGCTTTGGGTAATATGGACATTTTAACAATGTTGATTCTTCCTAGCCATGAGTATGGTATATTTTTCCATTTGTTAACATTTTTGGCTGTTTCTTTTCTTAGAGTTTCATATTTCTCTTTATAGAGATCTTTCACATTCTTTGTTAAGTATACTCCCAAATATTTCATCTTCTTTGGCACCACTTTAAATGGGATCGAGTCCTTGACTATTTTTTCAGCTTGGTTGCTGTTGGTATATATAAAGGCTACAGATTTATGAGTGTTGATGTATCCTGATATGCCACTGGATTCCTTGATCACTTCTAAGAGTTTTTTAGTTGAATCCCTAGTGTTTTCCAGATCAAATCATCTGCAAAAAATGAAAGTTTAATCTCTTCTGTTCCTACATGGATACCCTTAATCGCCTTTTCATCCCGAATTGCAGTAGCTCGGACTTCCATTACAATGTTAAATAACAATGGGGACAATGGGCACCCTTGCATGGTTCCTGATCTGAGTGGAAATGATTTCAATGTATCTCCATTCAATACAATATTGGCTGTGGGTTTGCTGTAGATCACCTCTATCAGTTTAATAAATGTCCCTTCTGTACCAATTTTCTTAAGTGTTCTGATCATGAAGGGATGCTGGATGTTATCAAAAGCTTTTTCTGCATCAATTGAGAGAATCATATGGTCTTTGTTTTTTGATTTGTTTATGTGATGAATTACATTTAAAGATTTATGTATGTTGAACCATCTTTGAGATACTGGGATAAAACCTACTTGTTCATGGTGTATAATTTTTTTGATGTGTTGCTAGATTCTGTTCATTAGGATCTTGTTGAATATTTTTGCATCAATATTCATTAGTGATATTGGTCTATAATTTTCTTTTCTTGTTGGGTCTTTTCCTGGTTTGGGGATCAAGGTGATGTTTGCTTCATAGAATGTGTTGGATAGTATTCCATCTTTTTCAATGTTTTGGAAAAGGTTGAATAATATAGATACTAGTTCTTCTTTAAAGGTTTGGTAGAATTCTGATGTGAAGCCATCTGGTCCCGGGCTTTTCTTTTTGGGGAGATTTTGTATAGCTGTTGCTATTTCAGAACTTGGTATAGGCCTGTTCAACATTTCCACTTCATTCTGGCTAAGTTTTGGGAGATGGAGTGCTTCCAAGTATTGATTGATTTCTTTCAGATTTTCATAATTTTGGGAATAAATTTTCTTGTAATATTCATTGAGGATTTTTGAATTTCTAGGGGGTCTGTTGTTATTTCATCTTTACCATTTCTGATTGATGAGATTAGAGATTTTACTCTTTTTTCTTGGTTAGGTTGGCCAAAGGTGTATCTATTTTATTAACTTTTTCAAAAAACCCAACTTTTTGATTTATTGATCTGTTGTATAATACTTTTGTTTTCTATTTCATTCAATTCAGCCCTAATTTTGGTTATTTCTTTTCTTCTGCTGCGTTTAGGATTGGACTGTTCTTTTTTTTCCAGTTGCTTGAGATGTCCCATTAAGTTGTTAACTTCCTCTCCTTCCATTCTCTTAAGGAAGGCTTGCAGAGCTATAAATTTCTCTCTTAGGACTGCCTTTGCAGTATTCCAGAGGTTCTGACAACTCATGTCTTCATTGTCATTTTCTTCTAAAAATTTGGTAATTTCCTTCTTGATCTCACCTCTGACCCATCTGTCATTCAGCATAAGGTTATATAGCTTCCATGCTTTTGTATGAGACTGTAAATTCCTGTTGTTACTGAGTTCAATGGTCTGAGAAGATGCATTAAATAATTTCTATTCTTTTAAATGTACTGAGGTTAGACTTGTGGCCTAAGGTGTGATCGATTTTGGAGTATGTTCCATGGACTGAAGAGTAAAATGTGTATTCAGTTTTGTTTGGATGAAATGTTCTGTATATGTCTGTTAGGTCCAAAAGATGAATAGTTAAATTTAAATCTAAAATTTCCTTGCTGAGCTTCTTTTTTTTTTTTTTTTTTGAGATGGAGGCTCAAGCTATCTCCCTGGGTAGAGTGCCATGGCATCACAGCTCATAGCAACCTTCAACTCCTGGGCTCAAGAGAGTCTCCTGCCTCTGCCTCCCAAGTAGCTGGGACCACAGGTGCCTGCCACAATGCCTGGCCATTTTTTGGTTGCAGCCATCATTGTTGTTTGGTGGGCCCAGGCTGGGGATTCGAACCTGCCACCTTGGGGGCACGTGGCTGGTGCCTTAGCCACTTGAGCCACAGGCGCCGAACCTGCTGAGCTTCTTATTGGAGGATCAGTCAAACACTGTGAAAGGATTGTTAAAATTTCCAACTATGATAGAGCTGGGAGAGATCAAGTTGCTCATGCCTTTTAGAGTATCTCTTATAAATTGAGGTGCATGCTGCTTGGGTGCATGGATATTGATAATTGAAATTTCAGCATCTTGGGTATTACCCTTGACAAATATAAAATGGCCATCTTTATCTTTGCTTATTTTTGTTGGTTTAAACCCTAATGTATCTGTGAAGAAAATTGCAAGACCTGCTTTTGTCTGCTGTCCATTAGCCTGGAATATAGATGACCATCCCTTCACCCTGAATCTATATTTGTCGTTTATTGTAATATGTGTTTCTTGTACACAACAGATATCTGGTCTGAGTTTCTGTATACAATCAACCAATCTGTGCCTCTTTAAGGGGCAATTTAGGCCATTCACATTGATTAAAATTATTGAAAGACCCTGTGAGATATTGGTCCTTGAGTTGCTTGAAAGTCCAGTAGACATGTTTAATCCTTTTGCCATTGTGGAAGTTGGAATTTGATTAGAAGTTTCTGGGTGAGTTTACTTTTGTAGTAGGGGATTGTAATGGTCATTATGGAGGATAGGTTTGAGAATTTCCTGTAGAGCTGGTTTGGCAAATTTCTTCAACATGTGGATGTCATTAAAGTTTTTAATTTCTCCATCATAGATGAAACTCAGTTTAGCTGGATATAGAATCCTGGGTTGCAAGTTGTTTTGTTTTAGGAGATTAAAAGTTGCTGACCATCCTCTTCTAGCCTGAAAAATTTCAGCAGGAAGATCTGCAGTCATTCTAATACTTTTTCCTTTGTAGGTTATGGTTTTCTTGAGTCTAACTGATTTCAGAATTTGTTCCTTCATATTAACTTTAGTGAAGCTAATTATGATGTGCCTGGGGATGTCTTGTTAGGGTTGAGTCGTGTTGAGGTTCTGAAACTATCTGCTATCTGAATTTCAGAATCTCTTGGCATTTCTGGGAAATTCTCTTTCAAAATTTCATGAAGAAGAGCCTCTGTGTTTTGTGTGGCAGCTTCATCGCTTTCAGGGATTCCTATAAGGCAAATATTAGTTTTCTTCAAATTATCCCAGAGCTCTCTGAGAGAAAGATCCGTTCTTGCTTTCCATTTCTTTTCATCCTTGTGCTCTTGGGCTTGTTCAAAAGCTTTGTCTTCAATGTCAGAGATCCTTTCTTCAGTCTGTTCCATTCTGTTACAAAGAGATTCCACCGTGTTTTTCAAATTTTTGAGGGCTACAAACGCTTGCCTTAAACTTTCAAAATCTTTGATCATATTAACTTTTAAGTTTTTGAATTCTTGACTCATCTTTTGAATAATTTCTTGAGTCATTTTTTGAATAATTTCTTGAAGTTCTAGCCCTTTCCTTTCTTCTGTTCTATTAATCATATTTACTATCCACATTCTGAACTGGATTTCTGTCATCTTGGCCATCTCTTTATGGGTTGGGTTTTCAGATGCCTCTGCCACGTCCTTCCTTGGGCGGGGGGGGGGGTTGATCTACTCTGGTTATTCCTACCACCGGAATTTTTACACTGACTCCACTCCATGCTCGATTTACTCCATTTGGCTAGGTGAGCAGGTAAGAGGAAGTTGGGTTGGGGGCTCCCAGAGTAGTATTTTACTAGCCTTTTTGGGCTAAGGATGGTACTGGTGTCTGTATCTTTTCCCCTAGAGCTTTGCCAAGGATGCGTATAATGCTACAGTCTGAGCGCCTGGGTGCCTGCATGTCTCTACCTTGTTTTCGGCTGGTCTCTGTTCTACATTAGAAAATCAATTAGTCTGGGTTATGATTTCATCTGTGGAGAAATATCAGTGATTAAGTAACCCCTCCCCTTGCTGGAGACAGCTGGGAAAGGAAAACCACACCTTCCCTCAGCCACACCCCCAGGGTATCACTTTAGATAGTTCTCAGGTGATTGGTTCAGTTCAAATGATCTAAGTCAAGTGTCCCAGTTAACACAAGTCTCAAGTGGGGGAGTTCAAGAGGTCTTTGGCAACGGTACAGCAGGGGTCTTTTGGTAGCTCAAGTATGACTTGCTCTGGTGTTCTGTGGAGTCAGAAGGACCTACCCAGGAAATAAAATATTCTAGGGAGGTTGATGCCTCCTACCCCACCTTGTACCTTCATCACACCCAGTCACTGCAGACCCCGCAAGGCTATGACCCAGTTGCCCAATAAGCAAATGTGGCAGAGCTTTGTGTTTGCCAGAATCAAAGTAGAGCCAATGCCAGCTCCACTCAGTTACTGCTCTTTGACCCCCTCCAGCAAAGGGAGCTGAGGCTTGACTGTCTCAGGCACTCAGTGACAGCTGGATAATGTTCCACCTGAAGACACTTTAGGCTTGAGAAAATCCAGAGAGCATCAGAGATTCTCCCTTGACCACCAGTTAATTTGCCCAAATCAAGAGATCCAAATCTATTGACCCGATCAGTACTCATTCTCTGGTTGGAAAGATCACAAGGTCTCCAGCAACTAGATAATAGGAGTCTACTGATGGTACAAGTGTGGCTCGCTCTGATGCTCTGAGGAGTCAGAAAGGCCCGTTCAGTAGACAATTTGGAGTAAGGAGGCTGATGTCTCTTTCCCCTCCTTACTTGCCCTTTGCTGTAGGACTCTTGTAACCTCAGACTCTGTTAACCTTAGTACCAGTTTCTGTTACCCCGGACTCTGTAACCCAGTCCTGTCCAATATGCGAGTGGGTTGGGGTTTTGTGCCTACCAGAGTCCAGGTAAAGTCAATGAGTCCATCAGGGTTTTGTGCCTGCCAGAGCCCAAGTAATGTCAATGCCTTCTCCACTCAGTGACCATTCTTTGTCACCAGCCAGCAGAGATAGTTGAAGCCTATCTGCCACAGGCACTCAATGGGAGCTGGAGAATAGTCTGCTTGGGCTCAATCTAGACCTGGAATTTGTTTTCTTGAAGTCATGGTTTGCCTTGTGGGGAAGACGTGCATTTATCTATCTCTTTTCTCTGATCAGCTCCCCACCTTCAGCTCTGTTGGGTTCTTCTGGCTGTTGTCTGTCCCCCTGAACTGAAGTTTATGTTGAAAGATAGATCCAGTCAGCTCTCTTCCCCTGTTCCTCCAAATCTTATTGGGTGTGAAAATTGTAGTTAGGGAGTATAGCTAGCCCGAAGATTTAGCAAAGTACAAAACACATTGAAACGAAGTGGACAAATAAACAGACTAAAATGCTACCAGACACACAAGCCCACTGATGCCCAGACACTCAGAAACAAGTAAACAAACAGAAAAAAAGAAAACAAAACAAAAGACCAAGCAACCAACCAACAGACAAAAAAAAAAAAGGTAGTAGTAATAAAAAATAACCACAAAAATATTGTTCATAAAATGGTAGAGAAAACAAATAGTAAGCCAAACAAAGAAGAAAGAAATTAAAAATAAAAAAAATTAAAAAAGGAGGGCACCACTTAGAAAAATACTGTTCTTTTGAATATATACAAACAACCCCTTTTATAGATGCCGTGGGGTTCCAGTTTAAAGGAAATATAATTATGCTGCAATATGCTGCAATATACTTTCTAGACAGCAGGTGGCACTGTGAGTTGTCCCCATGCTAAAACCTAAAAGATAGAAAAAAAAAAAAGAGAGAGAATCTTTGTTCACAAGTTGCATAGATTCTCCCTAGAACAGTTCCCACAAAGTGTTGGGCGTCTTGGATTAGCTTTAGATGCTGGATGGCAGGCTGCAGGTCAGAATGAGCTCTCTGTGCTTCTGGGAGCAGTATTATGGAGATGTCATTTTTGGAGTTTTACATTACATCTGGTTCCTGGCTGGCCGCCCACTCCTATCTGTCCTCCAAACTCAGCACACGAGTCCACACTTCACCAGATTTTCCACTCAACTCCTAATTTCCCCTTAAACAGAAAATTATTGTGGTCCAAGGAAGAAGAGCTGGGCTCTTTTTGCGTGCTCCGCGATCAGTTTATTTTCAATGGGAGAAGAGCTGGTTACTTCTAGTTCCCACTGCCACTGCTGCGGTGCACACAAAAGATTTTTCAGTATTTGTAGGAAGGGTACTGATTCCCCCTGGGTTGCCGACAGTGCAGCTCCACACAGACTTCCAAAATGACAGAATAGATGGGTTCCTAAGCAGAGTTCCTTCCCCTCAAGTTCCTGTCTGAATGCCTGGATCCCTAACACCCCAAACCGGGTCCAATTGGCTCCTGTTCCTGGCTGCTCAGTTCCACTCTGGAATCCATGCCTCACCACACTCTCTGCGAAACACACAAACTCACCATGAATTGGTCACAGAAGTCCTTCATGGGGGAGGGATTTGTTTCTGCCTCTCAGGGTGCCAGCCTCAGACCTTGAGCCGTGGGTCACAGTTGTAGCTGGCGCTGTTTCAGCTTCTGCCCTTAGTTTTTTTCTGGCAGACACCGTAGTTCTGGGCTACACTTCCAATCCAGCAATTCACCTCCTTGTTGCATGCCCTACGCTGCTTGTCCATGCCAGCACTCCATGCGGGAAAGATTCAGCCACCCCACTATTACCTAAAACCGCCAGGAGAGTTGACTCAGGGATGCATCCCCTCCGCCATCTTGCTCCACCTCCATCAGGATTAGTTTCTTATAAAACCTGATATCACTCACAACCTAGCTTAGTGATAGAATTATGGAAAGGACTCAGTAAATATGTGTTGAATTGACATTTAGAATTTGCTGATAGGTTTAGAATAGTCTTAATCAAGTAATGTATTTCCTTTTTCTTGATGATCAGGAAAGGAAATATTCTAATGGGTGAAATTTGCAAATAATAAACATTTAACCATTTACATGCTAAGCTATATCTTAATATTTTAAACAAGAACCATCGAAAAGTTAATAATGCAATTTATTCTTTTATTGTACTAAAATATGTGATGCAATTTTAATTTTCTTAGTAAACTTGGGGTCGTTAATAAGAATAATAATTATTTTGAGCTCCTATAGATTAAGCCAGGAATATGTAAGCATGATTATAACTAAGGTTCAACTACAGTATAACCTCTGTAAGTTGACCACCCAAGAGAGTATAACAAACTGGCTAATATATGGAGATGGTCAACACAAGGAACTAGGCCTACTGCACTGATATGTACATGTGGTGCATGCCTGGTCTATGAAAATTCAGTCCACTTAAGAAGGTGGTCAATGTAGGAAGGTGGTCAACTATGGAGGTTCTACTGTATGTGTGTGTGTGTGTGTGTATAGTTGTATGTATCAAAGCAACACTGATTGGATAATGAGCCTAAAGCAAGTAACTTATTTCATTTTTTCAATTTTTTGCTAAGAGGTGAGGAAGTTGTGGTTAAGTACACTATTGGACACAGTAACATGTTTTGGTTTTCTTTAAACTTAATGAATAAATCAAAAGCAAACCAAAGCATCTGTGATGTTCTTATCTTTTAGAAAATCCATATCAGTATCAGATACAAAGTATTATAATAAACCCCCCCCCACTAAACTGGGATCCAAGATCAACTTGAATTGTGTAATCCCTGATTAGTTCTGTGATCCTCTATGACCTTTAGTCTCCTCATCTTTCAAATGGGGATTACAATATCTACTCCATAAGATTGTCATTAACTCAGTGGAAGTTCTTTGGTAAATGTAAAGTGCTACATAAATTAGAAGTAGCATTATGTTAAGATATAATCAATCTTTTTCTCTTGTCAGGAATCTGTCTTATGCTGTCAATCATTTTAACATCATAAACATCAGTCTCATCACCAGCTTTATTAATTTTATATATCATATATGTATATATATATATGTATGTATATATATATATATATATATGTATTTTTTTTGAGACAGAGTCTCACTTTGTTGCTCTCGGTAGAATGCCCTGGTGTCACAGCTCCCAGCAACCTCAAACTCTGGGTTCAAGCCATTTTCTTGCCTTAGACTCCTGAGTAGCTGGGTCTACAGGCACCCACCACAATGCCTGGCTATTTTAAAAGATGAGGTCTCATTCTAGCTCAGGCTGGTCTTGAACTTGTGAGCTCCAATGATCCTACCCACCTTGGTCTCCAAGGGTGCTAGGATTACAGGCATGAGCCACGGCATCTGACTTATGTCAGCTTTAGTGTACACTTTAATCACATCTGCATTAAGTCACCTGATAGGACATGGAGAATCAGTATCCTCAAGAAACTGTGCTGGTGCATATTGGGGAGTTCTTGCTTCTAGCCTTCTCAAAAGAGAAATGTTTGCAAACACAACACTAAATTGTAAAGTTCTACATGCCCTCTACTTTTATAAAAATCAACATCTATATGACTGTTTACTTCACTATAATTTAATAAACCATTTCTCACATCAGCAATATCCTCTGGCCTAACTCCACCCTAAATAACTTTGATCTAGGACAGGTGTCCTCAAACTACAGCCCGTGGGCCACATGTGGCCCACCTAGGCCATTTATCTGGCCCATCGTGTGTTTTTGTCACTGCTGCCTGTCCTGCTTAGCAGTCAACTAGTCTCAGGGCCTGTAGTCTGGCCCTCCAACAATCTGAGGGACAGTCAACTGGCCCCTTGTTTAAAAAGTTTGAGGACCCCTGATCTAGAATAACAAAGCTTCAAAACATAACACAAAACTAACAAGTGTCCACGAGGAATCCTAAGACTAGAATGTGATCATCACACTTCCTGATATTCACAGTATCCTTTATCAATTAATATTAATCTGGTAACCAATAAAGAATAGAAAATTTTATAAAACCATTTGTATAATATACACAAATATGGAAATGCCAGTTGATTCCATTTTAACAGTTCAATTATGTAAAAAGGAATGAGCACTTTGGTTATTTTGTAGCTCTGGTTTGTTTTTTTTTATACTCCTTTCCAGATTGATGTAGTATAGCAATAGAACTGCCTGACAGTAATGGCCAAGGAAGGAAATATTTATTAAGAACTAAGTCTTGAAGGATGACTCAAACATACAGAGTTCACAGGAAAGACAACTCAGGATGAGAGACCAGTATTTACAAAGGTAAATGTGAAGGGGCAAGTGGGAGGTAGGTAAGGGATTCTCAACTGTAAGGTTCCAAAAGAACAACAGGTTATGATGTTAAAGATGTAGGATTGAACAAGGCCATGAATATCTCATAGGCATACCAAGAAGTTTGTATTTTATCTTTTAAGTACTGAGGAGTCGTTAAAACATTTTGATTAATTAGTACATCAAAAAGTTTACTCGAGGATACTGTAGATATTGGTTGGAGGGAACTGATAGTAGAGGCAGGGAAGCAAGATACAAGGCAGAAGTAACCCAAGCAAGAGATGATAGGGCCTATCCTGAGAGAATCGCAATAGGGATGGTAGAGTTGAGTAGATTTCACACCAATTTAGATGTGGGGTAACTCTCAGATTTGTGACATCAGTGTCATGCCTTGTATACAGTGCTCACCACTTTCTTACAAATGATCTGCAATGTGTTTCATATAAGTTGGCCAAGATAATAGAGAAATTGACTTGAGTCACCAGATGGTGCATGAATTACTTGAATATTTCCAGTGGTTTCTCCTTTGAATTACTTACACCTCAGTGGATTGGCATTTTTCTTTCTCAGTATAATTTCCTGTTGATTCACCAAAACTGTCTTGTGTATCAATAGTTTTTATTGTTGAGTAGTACTCTATGGTAATTATGCACCACAGTCTGTTTTACTAGTCACACCTTGAAGTATATCAGGGCTGCTTCTAGTTTGGGACTGTTATAAGTGAATCAATAGGAATATTTATATTTCTATGTGGGCATAGATTTTCTCGAGTAATCTATTTGATGTGCTAATCAATCAAAATGTTTTAACGACTCCTCAGTACTTAAAAGATAAAATAAACTTCTTGGTATGCCTATGAGATCTTCATGTCCTTGTTCAATCCTACATCTTTAACATCATAATCTGTTGTTCTTTTGGACCCTTACAGGAGTATAATTTCTGAGTTACATGATAAGTATAGTTTTTTAAATTAAATCACAACTGTGTACATTGATGCATATATAGGTTTCAGTGTACTGATTGATATTACAATTATACTCTTGTCTAAATATTCTGGTGCAAATGTCTTTGTTGTAAAATAATTTTTGATCATCTGGGTATATACCTAGTAGACCAATTGCAGGATAAAATGGCAGGTCTACTTTTAGTTCCTTGAGTATTCTCCTAACTTCTTTCCAAAAAGGTCGTATTAGTGTGCATTCCTACCAGCAGGATAGAAGTGTTCTTTTCTCTCTACATCCATGCAAACACCTGTAGTTTTGGGACTTTGTGATGTGGGCTAAGCTTACTGGAGTTAGTAAGCTTTTGATTACTAACTTTGTGCTTTTGATTTGTATTTTTCTGATGATTAAATACGGTGAGCATTTTTTCATGTGTTTGTAAGCCATGTGCCTGTCTTCTTCAGAGTAGTTTCTGTGCAAGTCTCTTGCCCACATAGAAAAGGGGTTATTTGTTCTTTTCTTATTGATTAGTTTGAGTTTTCTGTGGATTCTATTTATCAGACCTTAGTCAGAAGCTTAACCTGAAAAAAATCTTCTCCCATTCTGAAAGTTGTCTGTTTGCTTTACTTACTGCGTTCCTGACTGTGCAAAAGCTTTTTAGTTTGATCAGATCCCAGTAATATATTTTTGGTGTTGCTTCAATTGCCCAGGGGGGCCTCCTCATAAAATGTTCTGCCAGTTCAGTTTCTTCAAGTGTTTTCCTGCATTCTCTTCCAGTATTTTTATAGTTTTATGTCTTAAGTTTAAATTTTTTATCCAGTGAGAATCAACTTTTATTAATGGTGAAATGTGTGGTTCCAGGTTCTGTCTTCAACAGTTGTCCAGACAATTCACCCAGAATCATTTGTTAAATATGGACTCTTTCCCCAATTTATGTTTTTGATACGTTTATCAAATGATGATAAGTGGTTGGGTTAATCTCTTGGTTCTTTATTCTTTTACATGCATACACCTATCAGTTTTTGTGCCAGTACCATGCTACTTTGATCACTATAAATTTATCATTTAACCTGAAGTCTCGTAATATGATACTTCCTGATTTGTCTTTATTTCTGAGTAATGCATTTTCTATTAGAAGTTTTTTCTGATTCTCTATAAAAAGAAGCACTATTTTTTCAAGCTCTTTAAAGTATGATGATGTTGCTTTAATAGGGATTGCTTTAAATCTGTACATTGCTTTGGATAGTATGGGCATTTTAACAATGTTGATTCTTCCCAGTCATGAGCAAGGTATGTTTTTCCATTTGTTAACATCTTCAGCTATTTCTTTTCTCAGAGTTTCATAGTTCTCTTTATAGAGATCTTTCATGTTGTTTGTTAGGTAGATTCCCAGATATTTCAGATATCCCAGATATTCCCAGATATTTGAAACTACTGTAAAAGGGAGAGTCCTTTACTACATTTTCAGCTTGACTATTGTTGGCATATATAAAAGCTACGGATTTGTAAGTGTTGGTTTTGTATCCTGAGACACTGCTGTATTCCTTGATTGCGTCTAAGAGTTTTCAAGTTGAGTTCCTGGGATTTTCCAGGTATAGGATCATATCATTAGTGAAGAGTGAGAGGTTGATCTCCTCTGACCCCATCTGGATACCCTTGATTGCCTACTCTTGTCTGATTGTGATGGCTAAAACTTCCATTACTATGTTGAATAGCATGGAGATAGTGGGCATTCTTTCCTCATTCCTGATCTGAGTGGAACTGTTTTCAATTTTACACCATTCAATATGATATTGCCTGTGGGTTTGCTGTAGATGGCCTTTATCAGTTTAAGAAATGTCCCTTCTATGCCTATTTTCTTAAGTGTTTTGATCATTTAAGGATGCTGGATATTCCCAAAAGCTTTATGTGCATCAGCTGAAAGAATCATATCATCTTTGTTTCATATTTTATGGATGTGATGTATTGTATTTATAGATTTGCATATTTGAACCAACCCTATAACCCTGGAATAAAATCAACTTGACCATGATGTATAATGTTTCTGATGTGTTGTTGAATTCTGTTTGCTAAGATCTTATTGAATATTTTTGCATTGATATTCATTTATGATATTGGTCTACAGTTTTTCTTTCTTTGTTGAGTCCTTTCCTGGTTTGGGGATTAGGGTGATATTTGCTTCATAGAATGTGTTGGGAAGTGTTGCTTTTTTTCTATGCTGTGGGAAGAATTGTATAATATAGGCACTAGTTCCTCTTGAAAGATTTGATAGAATTTAGATGTAAAGCCATCTGGTCCGAGACTTTTCTTTTTTGGGGATATTTCATATTGTTGATGCTATTTCAGTGATTGATATAGGTCTATTCAAGATTTCTAATTCTTTCTGGTTGAGCCTAGGAAGGTGGCATGCTTCCAGATATTGGCCCATTCCCTTCAGATTTTCATATTTCTGGGAATAGAGATTTTTGTAGTAATCATTGAGGATTTTTTGAATTTCAGAGGTATCTGTTATTTCTCTTTCTATTTAATTTTTCTGATAGAAGATAATAGAGTTTTTACTTTTCTGTTTCTGTCAAAGGAGTGTTAGAATATCCAACTATTACAGTGTAGGAAGATATCAAGTTGTTCATATCCATTAGGTTTTCCTTTATAAATGGAGGAGCATTCTGGTGGGGGATCAGAAATGTTAATTATTGAAATCTCTTCATGTTGGGTGTTTACCTTGACAAGTATGTAGTGACCATCCATATATTTCTTTATCTTTGTGAGTTCAAAGCCAATTGTATCTACAACTAAAATTGCAATATCTGCTTTTTTTCTGGTTTCCATTTGCCTGTATTATAGAAGTTCTGCCCTTCCCCCTGAATCTATTTTTATCCTTGAAGGTAAGATGAGATTCTTGTATTCAACAGATACGTGGTCTGAGTTTATGTATCCAGTCAGCCATCCTGTGCCTCTTTAGAGGACAATTTAAACTATTCACATTAATTGAGAGAATTGATAAACTTGGTTGTGTTTTGGATGCCATGTTTTTCAGATTTCCAGTGGGCATTTTTAATCCTTTCACCACTGTGTAATTTGGACTTTGTTTAAAAAATTTCTGGGTGAGTTTACTTTGACGGTAGAGTATTGTTCTGTGTATTGTGTTGGATGAGTCTGAGAATATCCTGGAGACCTTGGTTAGTTATGGCAAATTTCTTCAACATGTCTATGACATTAAGGTGCTGCATTTCTCCATCACATATGAAACTCAGTTCAACTTAGCTGGATACAGGATCCCAGGCTAAAAGTTGTTTTCTTTTAGGGGATTAAAGGTCAATGACTATCCTCTTCTGGCTTGAAACATTTCATCTGAGACATCTGCAGTCATTCTGATATTTCTCCCTTTGTAGGTGATGCTTTTCTTACATCTGGATGTTTGCAGATTTTTCTCCTTCATCTTAACTTTGGAAAAGTTAATCACAATGTGTCTACAAGATACTTTATTTGGATTGAGTTTTTCTGGGGTTCTTAAACAGTCTACTATCTGAAGTTCTGTGTGTCTTACAATGCTTTGGAAATTCTCCTCCACAATCTCTTGGAGTAAAGCATCTGCACCTTTAGGACCATCCACTTCTTGGGGAATTTCTGTAAGATGAATGTTTGATCTTTTGGAGTGATCCCACAACTCTCTCAGGGAATGATCAGTTTTTTGCTGTTCATTTGTCTGCCTCTTTAAGGGATTGGGAACATTCAAAAGCTTTGTCTTCAGTTTCAGAGATTCTTTCTTCTAACTGGTCAACTCTATTACTGAGGGATTCTACTATATTTTGGAACTCCTCAACTAAGTTTTACGTTTTCTTGAGCTGTGCTATCTCTTTTATCATTATGTCTATATCTTTGGTGACTTTGTATTTGAATTGATTAATTTCTTGAGACAACTTTAGATTTCAGTTTTTAACTTTTTTTTCCATTCTATATATCTTCTTTGCCTTCAATATTCTGAATTCTATTTCTGACATTTCAGCCATTTTTTTATGCATAGCATCTTCAATTGTATCTCCTTTGTCATTCCTTGAGGGAGGTTGATATACTCTAGTTATTTATGTTGACAGAGCTTTTCTTTTTTTTTTCTTTTTTCTTTTTTTTTTGAGACAGAGCCTCAAGCTATCCCCCTGGGTAGAGTGTCATGGCATCACGTTCACAGCAACCTCCAACTCCTGTGCTCAAGCGAGTCTCCTGCCTCAGCCTCCCAAGTAGCTGGGACTACAGATGCTTGCCACAATGCCTGGCCATTTTTTGGTTGCAGCCATCATTGTTGTTTGGTGGGGCCTGGGCTGGGGATTCGAACCTGCCACCTTAGGTGTATGTGGCTGGCGCCTTAGCCGCTTGAGCCACAGGCGCCGAGCCGTTGCCAGAGCTTTTCCATTGATTCTATACCATATTTATTTTCTACCATTTGGTTATAAGAACTGATAGGGCAAGATTGAATTGGGGTTTTCAGGTAGCAGAGTTAACTAGCCCCTTACCAAAGTAATAGGCTTTGCAATCATGCCTTATCTCCTACAACCTTACAAAGGCTCCTTTCAGAGTTTTGACTGGAGACTCTGGAGACCTACTTGGTGAAGTAGCACAAGCTAGCTCTGTTTTGATAGCATCCAACCTCTACCCTATCCTAAGAGGCCATGGTATTAAGTTTGTCTTGGCTGTGAAGAGATACAGATAGCTATAGCACTCAGCCCTCTCCCTTCAGTTCTTTTCTGCTACAGAACTTCAAAGGTCAACTTCAGAGTGTCCCCAGGTGGACAACTGCAGACACAAGTTCCAATTAAATTGTTTTAGGCAGTGCAAACCGTGATCAACAGAGACCGATTCAGGGGTCTCCAAGAGCACAATTGGAGCCAGGGACCATGCCCAAACCTGCTGGTCTCAGTCCACATCCAGCATGCATCTGCTTGCCAGATCAGTTGGAGTCAGGGGACCACACCTCTGCCTGCCAGACTCAGTCCACACTGTTTTCCGCTTCTCTGCTCACAGGCCCATTTGGAGACAAGGACCACACCCCCACCAGCAAATCTCAGTCCACACCCAGCATGCCTCTGTTTGCCAGACCAGTTGGAGTCAGGGGACCATGTCAACATACCCCTGCCTCCCAGACTCAGTCTGCACTGATTTCCACTTCTCTGCTCATAGGCCTAGTTGGAGCCAGGGACCACACCTCCACCAGCCAGTCTCAGTCCACACCCAGCATGCCTCTGCTTGCCAGACATGTTGGAATCAGGGGACCACACCCCTGTCCTCCAGACTCAGTCCACATGTTTTCATTTCTCTGCTCACAGGCCAGTTGGAGCCAGGAACCATGCCTCCTCATGCCAGTCTCAGTCCACACTTGGCAAGCCTCTGCTCCCCAGTCCATCTGGAGTAAGGGACCATGTTCCTGCCCGCAGGTCTCAGTCCTCTCTTAGAGGTTTGCTGCCTCTGTTGGAGCCAGGGAACCATGCTTTTGTCCTCTAGTCTTGGGCCTACAATCAGCAAGACTCTGCTCAAGTGTTTTGTGTACCCCTGCCCTCAGGTCTTGGTCCACACCTGGCAAGCTTCTGCTCATCATTCCCAGCTAGGGTGGGCAACCAGCCCTGCCCACTGAACTCAGTTCACACAGGGCAACCACTCTCCCATTGTGGGCACCATTAGAAACAGGGGTTCTGCACCACTTCCCACCAGACACAGCCTAAACCAAGAGTCAGTACCAACACTGGCCATGAAAACTCATAACCAGGGAACTGCTCCTCCTCTTGCCAAGTGTTCCTTTCTTCCCACACCCTCTTTCTTCCCCACTAGTCACAGATTCTTTCCTGATGGCTGCCAGTCTACACTATGCCCATATCTCTTACGAAAAGGCCAAACACTCTGAACTCAGCAGGGGACAGAATTTCAGACCTCCATGCAAGGCAGGAAGGGTGGACTGTAAGTTTGAAATTGTGGGGGAAAATATCTGTTCAATTTTATGCCTGGAAGGGTGGTATCTATGTTCATATGTGGGACCTCCCTGGAGAAAGAGATCTGGTGTTTAGCAGCTGTCTTTAGTGAAGTAAAATAAGAGGTCTTTCGTTCCCTGCTTGCTTGCAAAGAGCCCAGGGCAGGCTTCCCACTTGGGAGAGGGGTCTCCCATCCTCTAGTCAATAGGCTTTGTACCTGTAATTTGTTTTCTTGAATGCTCTTCTTCAGAGTTACAGCTTGCTGAACTTCTTTTTTGGCTCAGCTCCCCACTTTTGGCTTCTGAGAGTATGATTTTGTTCAGTTTTTCTCCCTCTGGTCAGGAGCGTCTGCTGAGGGTTGTTACCAGTCAGCCATCTTCCCAGAATTCCAAGTATGATATTTTAAAAGTGTTTTTGTTTGTTTGTTTGTTTGTTTGTTATTGTTTTTGTTTTGTTTTGGCTGGGGCTGGGTTTGAACCTGCCACCTCTGGTAAATGTGGCTGGCACCCTACCCCTTTGAGCCATAGGCACTGCCCAATTTTTAGTGTTTTTAACTGCCATATTATTTCCCAGAGTTGGTTTATTAATTAACATTTTCATAAACCCCTCTGTACCTTCACCACCTGTTAGTATTGTCTTTTATTTTTTATTTTAGCCTTACCATTAGGTGTATACTTCTATCACATTATGACATTACTTTACATTTACCTATTTTCCAGTTATACTAACGATTTTCCATGTGTTCATTTTTCTTTTGTATGTCCTCTTCAGTGAAATGTCTCTTTGTAACTGTTGTCCATTTTCTTTATAAAAATTTTCATTTTAATTGGCACATAATAATTAGAAATATTTAAGGGATATATAGTGACTTTCAACACATACAATGTACAGTGATCAAAGCAGGATAATTAGTACATCCATTACCTCAAACATTTATTATTTGTTTCAGCTGAGAGCAGTCAAAATCCTCTCTTCTACCTATTAAACATAGGATAAATTACTAGTCACCCCACAGTGGTATAGAACACTAGAAATTATTCTTCGTATCTAGCTACAATTATTGTATCATTTGATAAATCCTTTCCAATCCTGTCTCCTCACTATACTTCCCAATTTATTGTAACCACTATTTTTTTTGTCTATTTCTGTAAGATCAACTGTTTTAGCTACCCATGTGAATGAGAGTATGTGGTATTTATTTTTCTGTTCCTAGATTGTTTAATTTAATATAATGTCCTCCTGGCTTATCCATGTTATTATGAATGATAGGATTTCATTGTTTTTTATGGATGAGTAGTATAACATATACACATATATCACATTTTCTTTATCCATTTATCTGCTGATAAACACTTAGGTTTATTTCATATCTTAGCTATTAAGGGTGGAGGTATCCCTTTGATTTATCCTCTGGGGACATATATGGTAGTGAAACTGATAAATCAAATTGTTCTATACTATATTCAGTCTTTTGAGAAATTGCTATATGGGTCTCCATAACAGCTGCGGTAGTTTATGTTCCCACCAACAGTATATGAGTTCTCTTTCTTCAACAAATTGGCCAGGATTTTTTTTTTTTTTTGTCTTTTTAATGATAGCCATTCTAAGTCAGGTGAGATTATATCTCATTGTGGTCCTAATTTTAATCTCCCTGCTGATTAGTAACGTTGAGCACATTTTGTACATATTTATTGGGTATTTGCATGCCTTCTTTAGAGAAGCATCTATTTAGATCATTTGCCCTTTTTATTTTTGATGTTTTTTAATTTATTTCAGATTAATATGAGGATTAAGATACTTTGTTTGCTAAGGCAAAGTCTGAGTTGTACTTGTGTCCTTTACCCAGGAAGTATGACATATACCTGTGTATTGTTCTTATTGGTTGAGAATTTGTTGAACCCCCCCTGCCCCATTTGCACTTTTAAAATCAGATTATTTGACTTTCTGCTGCTGTGTTTAGTTACTTATATATTTTGGATATTAATCCATTGCTGGATGAATAATTTGCTAATATTTTCTCTCATCCTCTTATCTTTTTATTCTAATGCTTATTTCCTTTTCAGTGCAGATTTTTAGTTTGATATAATCCTATATGGTCATTTTGCGTTGTTTCCTATGATTTTGAGGTCCTATTCATAAAACATTTTTCTGGACCAGCACCCTGAAATTCTAGTAGTTTTATTCCAGTAGTTTCACATACTTGTGTCTTATATTTAACTTTTTTAATCCATTTTGAGCTGCTTTCTATTCAAGGAGGATTGCCTGTTTTTTTTTTTTTTCAGCATCATTTACTGAAGAGACTATCCTTTCACCACATAAACAGTTGGCTATATATACTTAGATTCCTTTCTGAGTCCTCTGTTATATTCCATTGTTCTATTTGTTGTTTGTAGGCATGTACCATGCTGTTTTGGCTACTACAGCTTTGGGGAATATTTTGAAATCAGGTAGCATGATGCCTCCAGCTTTGCTGTTTTATCAGGACTCTGGCTATCAGGGTTCTTTTGTAGTTGTATATAAATTTTGTTATGTTTTTTTCCTATTTTTGTGAAGAATGCTATTGGTATTTTAATAGGGATTAAATTAATATATACATTACATTGAGTAGCATGGTCATTATATAATTATAATAATTTTAATCACACCAGTCCATCAATATGGTGTGGCATTTTTAATTTTTTTGATGTCCTCTTAAATTTGTTTCTTTTTTATTTCAAATTAATATGAGGTTACAATTTTTTAGGCTACATTGTTTTAAATTCTAAGTTAAAGTTCAAGTTGTACTTGAGCCCTTCATCCATGAAGCATGATGAACATCATCACATTATGTACAATAAGCGAGATCCTGCCAATTTCCCTCTCACCTCCCCTATCCTCTTCTGTCCTCTCCCTTCCCCCTTGCTAGACTATTTTGTGTTTTATTATTCATGTTGGAGTGTGGTTGTTTATATATTGGTTTCATACTAGTATCGAATACATTGGATATACTTTTTCCATTTGTAAGATGCCTTAATAAGAAGAATGTGTTTCAGCTCCATGCAGGTAAACATAAAAGATGTAAAGTCTCCATCTTTTCTGGCTAAATAGTATTCCAAGGTATATATATGCTACAGTTTGATAATCCATTCATGGATTGATGGGAATTTGAGTCACTTTATCGACTTGGGAATTGTAAATTGAGCTGAAATAATCATTCTGGTGCAAATATCTTTGTGGTATAAGGTTTTTTCCTTCTGGGTAGATATCTAGTAATGGAATTGTGCTATCAAATGGAAGATAGATTTTTAATTCTCCATATGTCTTTACATAAGTGTATTATTTTGCAATCTCATCAGCAGTGTGGAAGTGTTCCCACCTCTCCACATCCACTGCTGATTTGGACTTTGTGATGTATGCTAATCACACTGGAGTTAGATGACATCTCAGAGTGGTTTTGATTTGAATTTTTCTGCTGAATAGAGATGATGAGAATTTTTTTGTTTGTTGGCCATTCATCTGTCATCTTTTTTTCTTTTCTCTCTCTCTCTCTCTCTTTTTTAGAGAGACAGTCTCACTTTAGTGCCGTTGGTAGGGTGCCATGACATTACAACTCACAGCAATCTCCAACTCCTAGGTTTAGTTGATTCTCCTGCCTCAGCCTCCCAATTAGCTGGTACTACAGGTGTCCACCAGAACACCCAGCTATTTGTCTGTTGCAATTTGGCTAGGGCTGGGTTCGAACATACCACCCTTGGTATATGGGGCTGACACTCTACTCACTGAGCAACAGGTGACACCCATTCATCTGTCAACTTAAGAGAAGTTTCTGTTCAAGTCTCTTGCACACATAAAAGTGAGGTTTTTGCTCCTTTCTTGGTAAAGGGAGTTCTCCATAGATTTTAGTTATTAGCCCTGTGCCAGATTTGTATATATTCTCCCATCCTGAAAGTTGTCTATTTGCTTTAGCTAGTACCCTTAGCTGTGCAGAAGCTTTTTAGTTTGATCATACCAAATGTATTTAATTTTGGTGTTGCAGCAGTTGCCATGGGGATGTTCTTCATAAAATCTTTTCCCAGGTCAATATTGTCAAGCATTCCCCCCACACCCTTTTCTAGAACTTTTATTGTTTTGTGTTTTAAATTTGAATCATTTATCCAGTGACACACAGTTTTTGTCAATGGTCAGGGGTATGGGTGCATTTTCAGGGTTCTACATGTGACTAACCAGTTCTCCTAGCAACATTTATTTAAAAGGAATTCTTTTTTCCTAGTGCATGCTTTTGTTTGGTTTATCAGAGACTACATGGCAATGTGTGGCTAGGTTTATCTCTAGATTCTTTATTCCATTCCATTGATCTATGTCTATTTTTGCACCAATATGATGCTGTTTTGATCACTATAGACTTATAGTATAACCTGAAATCTGGCAATGTGATGACTCCAGTCTGGTTTTTATTTCTAGGAATTGTATTAGCTATGTTTTTCATGGTTCTGTATACAACTAAATGCTATTTTTTCAAGTTCTTCTAAGTATTATGTTGGTATTTTGATAGATACTGCATTAAATCTGTAGATTGATTTGGATAATATGAACATTTTAACAATATTGATTCCTCCTAGCTATGAGCATGGTAGGTTCTTCCATTTGTTAATATCTGCTGCTATTTCTTTAATCAAGGTTTCATAGTAAGCTCTTAGACTTGATCAAGGAATATAGTAATGTCTCAGTATAAAAAAATCAATACCCACAAATAAGTGGCCATGTCAATAACAGTCAAGCTAATAAGAAAATCAAAGCTTCTTAAATTTATTTTATTAGTGTTGTATAGTTTTCCTCTTTTAGATCTTTCACTTCCTTGGTTGTATTTATTTCTAGGTATGATTTTTGGTAGCTACATAAATAAGATTGCTTTCTTCATGTTCTTTTCAGCTAATTTGGTTTCAGTGTATAGAAATGCTATTAATTTTTGTAATCTGATTTTGTATTGTACAATTTTACTGAATTGCTTCTTCTGTGTTAATAGGATTTTCATGGAGTCTTTAGGTTTTTATTTTTACAAAATCATGTGATCAACAAACTTACAATTTGACATCCTTTTTTTCAAATTTACATTCCCTTTAAATCTTTCTCCTGACTAATTGCTCTGGATAAGTCTTTCAATACTATATTGAATAAGAGTGGTGACAGTTGGCATCGTTGTCTTGCCCCAGTTCTTTGTGGTGAAACTTTCAGCATTTTCCTATTCAGTTTGATGTTAGCTGTATGCTTTCATATCTGGCCTTTATTGTGTTGAAGGATTTTTTTGTATACATAATTTATTAAGAGTTTTTATCATGAAACAATATTAAATTTTATCAAATTATTTTTCTGCACCTATTGATGTGATCATATGATTTTGTCTCTCATTGTGTTGATGTTATGCATCATATTTATTGATTTGGGTGTGTTGAATAATCTTTGCAAACTTTGGGTAAATCCCACTTTATCATGGTGTATAATCTTTTTGATGTACTCTTTATTTAGGCTTGCTATTGTTTTGTTAGAAATTTTTGCATTTATATTCGTCAGATAAATTGGCCAAGAGGGTTTTTGTTATTATTATTGTGTCCTTTTCTGTTTTGGGCATCAGGATTATGCTAGTTTTATGGAATAACTTTTAAAGAATAGTGTTGGCATTCATTTTTTCTTTAAAAGTTTGGATGAATTTAATGATGATACCATCTGGCCCTGGGCTTTACTTCTTAAGAGACTATTTATTACTGATTCAGAGTTGTTACTTGTTATAATTTTCTTCAGGTTGCTTATTTCTTCTTTATTCAATTTTTGTAGGTTGTATATATCCAGAAATTTATCCATTTCCTCCAGGTTTTTTAATTTGTTGCAATATATTTGTTCATAGTAGCCTCTAATGATCTTTTGCATTTCTTTGTTAACTGTTATGACACGTTCCTTTCAATTTCTGAATTTATTCAAATCTTATCTCTTTTTTCTTTCTTTCTTTCTTTTTTTTTTTCTTTTTTTTTTTTTTGAGACAGAGCCTCCAGCTGTCACCCTGGGCAGAGTGCTATGGCATCACAGCAACCTCCAACTCCTGGGTTCAAGTGAGTCTCCTGCCTCCACCTCCCAAGTAGCTGGGATTAAAGGCACCCATCACAATGCCTGGCTATTTTTTGGTTGCAGCCATCATTGTTGTTTGTCAGGCCCAGGCTGGATTTGAACCCACCAGCTCAGGTGTACGTGGCTGGCACCTTAGCTGCTTGAACCACAGGTGCTGAGCCTCTCTCTTTTTTTAATTTAGCTAATGGTTTGTCAATTTTGTTTATCTTTTTTTTTTATTCTTAGTCTCAATTTTTTTTTATTCCTGCTCTTTATTATTTCCTTCTACTGATTTTGAATTTGGTTAGTTTTTGCTTTTCTACTTTTTAAAGGTGCATCATTAGGCGGTTTATTTGAAGTCTTTTTCATATAGGGCCTACATAAATATGCTTACATTGTAGACATGTATAGTTATTAACTTGCTTCTTCATACTATTTTTATGTTAGTATATACCTTTTGGTATGTTGTGGTTCTATTTTCATTTGCTTCAAGAAATTTTTAAATTTTCTTCTTAATTTAATCCTTAACCTATTAGTCATTCAGAAACATATTGTTTAATTTCCATGTACCTGAACATATGGAAACATTCTGCTTGTTATTGATTTCTAGCTTTATTCCATCATACTCAGAAAAGATACTTAATATAATTTTCATATTAAAATTTTTTGAGATTTATTTTGTAGCCTAATGTATGTTTAATCTTGGAAAATGTTCCACGTACTGATTAAAAATTGTATGTTCTTCAGTTGTTGAGTGAAATATTCTGTAATGGTCTGTTAAGTCCATTTGGTCTATGGTGTCATTTAAATCTAATGTTTGTTTGCTGACTTTTTTGACTAGAATCTACATGATCTGTCCTATGCTAAGAATGTGGTAATGAACTTCCTAACTATTAACATATTGGAATACATTTATCTCTTTATATCTATTACTGTTTGTCTTATATATCTGTATGCTCCAGTATTAGTTGCTTAAATATGTACGATTGTTATAACTTCTTGTTTAATGGATTATTTTATTATATAATGTTTTTCTTTTTCTTTTTTTGCAGTTTTGACTTAAAAAAAGTTTTACCTGATATAAGTATACCTACTCCTGCTTATTTAGGGTTTCTGTTTATGCGGAATATATGTATTTTTCCATCCCTTCCCTGTAAATCTATGTGTGTCTTTACAGACAAAATAAATTTCTTATAGATGGCATGCAATTTGTTCTTTATTTTAAATTCATGAACTACCTAAATTCAAAAAATACCTGTGGCTAGATGTGATGGCAATTTGCCCCAAATCTGGGCACTCAAGGAGACTGAAGCAGAAGGATCACTTGAGCTCAGGAGTTCAAGACCAGTTTGAGCAAGAGTAAGACCCTCTCTTTGCTAAAAATAGAAAGAATTACCTAGGCATTTTGATGGGATCTGTAGTTCCAGCTATATGGGAACTGAGAAAAGAGGATCACTTGAACACAAAAATTTGAGCTTCCGTGAGCTATCCTGATGCCACGACAGTCTGGTCTGGGACAAGAGTGGGAGGTTATCTAAAAAAAAAAAAAGGAAACAAAAAAAACCCCCTAATTAAAACACACACACACACACACACACACACACATACATAAACCTCTGTTTGTGGACAACAACTTCATTCAGTGAAGTGTGTCCCCAGCCTTAAGATCTTCCCTTTGTGACTGCCTAAGTATGGACTCTGAATTTGTTTAATGATACTTCAACATTAGATAGCTTTGTAGAGTAGGAGCAAATTGGCGGACTAGAAACAGCTTCGTTGCAACTCGGCACAGTGGGATTGGAAAGAGAGGACTCCAGACACCTCTGGCTTGTGGGCTCTACCCGGAAACATCCCTTTGGAGACACAGGTAAGCAGTGGGAGACTTCAGGACCCCAAGAGGAGGATGAAAGCAGTGGAAAAGTGGCAAGTGTTTGCGTTCAATGTGAGGCCATCGTACATGGTGACTATGGAAGCTGCAGCTACAGCAATATCAAGAATTTGTGGACAGGGAAGGCCTTCCCTATGACTTTTTTTTTGCTTTTGTGTTTTTTGTTTTTTGGGTTTTTTTTGGATTTGGACACTTGGTTGAGTTACCTTGGGAGACCTTGGGCGAGTGAGCAACTGCCTTTGAACAGCTTCCAGAGGCTGGGAATGAGCCACAAGGGCAGAACAGAGCTTTCATTTTTTGGCTGCAGGCTGTGGGCAGCCATTGTGGGAAAGCTGCCTTGCATGCTCGGCCTTCAGGGTCCTATAACAAGGCCAGTTCTGGCACATCTTATAAATGGGCAGCCACTTCAGGAGAGATCCAAACAACATGTGCTTTCCTGGGAAAACCACTGCTTAACCAAGAAACACAGTTTGGAAAAGTCGAGTTGTGTATTTTAAGTGGACAGGAGAGATCCAGGCTTCCAACCCTTCAGAGATTGAAGGCAAAGAAGTCAGCAGAGACTTCCCATCTCCATATCATACAGCTGTTTGGGATTAATATCTCATACCCCAGAAAATCACTTGTTGCCTAGTCAATATTCAGCAAGATATATTTACATAGTTATTGTTTTCTTTTCTTTTTTTCTTTAAAATATTTTCAACTTTTTTCTCCCTATATTTTTCTTTTTCTTTTTCTTTTTTTCCTTCAGTTTTCTTGGGTAAATATAACTTTTCCTTGTTGACTTCTGTAATAATACAAACTTCAATTTTGCTAGTTTTTCTGCCTGATATGTGTCCCCCCCCTTATCCTTCTAAGGTTTTTTGTTTATTTGATTTGATTTGATTTATGGTATTTTTGCTTTTCTTCTCTATTTGGCAGAGGTGGGGTCCTGTGTCTTCTCAGCCTGGCAAAAAGCTGCAGATGTCAAAGGACCCACTTAATTCAGGCACCCCAGTGGTTGAGATTTGTGGGTGAGGGTCAAAGTAACTATCGTATGCCAATATTCCTCCTGTCTCTGCTTTTCTGTTCCGCTCTTATTTTTGCCAGTCTTCACTTTTGCTCCCCCTTTCCTTTATATTTTCTCTCTTTTTCTTATCTTTTATCTCTTCTTGCTTTTCACTCTTCTTGTCCTTTTAGTCCTTTACCAAAAGGACACTTTAACAACTTAGTTCAGAGGAATGGTAACTCAAAGAATAAAAGGAAATGAAAGAAAAAAGTAGTACAGTGAATCAGAGAAAAAGAAAACCCTCATGAGGAAGAAACAGCAGAAAAATCCTGGCAACATGAAAAACAAGACCAGAGCAACCCCCTTAAGAGATCAGGAGGTAACTACTACAGATTACAACTAGAAGGAAATATTAGAAATGACAGAAGGGGAATGTAAAATATGAATGATAAAAACAATGAAGAAAAAATTGCTTAGAAACTGTAAAATAACAGTTTACAGTAGAACTGTAAAATAACAAAGGGAAATCCAAAAACAGAATCAAATAAGAGATGAGGGGGAAGGGGCAAGATGGTCAACAGATACCAGCCTCCGACAGAAGCTCCCATCCAGAGGGAAGGATAAAGTTCAGAAAACACCCCACAAAGTTGAAGACTAGGAGCCCAGCTGAGAGAGAAGAGTGATATCTGCAGGACACCTCTGCTGAGGCAAGAAAATAATCTACAGGGACGTAATACATCCCAAAGGAAAAGTGTCCATCTGCTCCCCCAAGAAAGGTGTGCTTTTCTATTTGTTTTCTCTTCGTCTGCTCCTGTAGGTTTCCCACAGGTGAGTGATAAACCAAGGACCTATTAACCCACCCCACATGTGAGAGGTACTGATAGTGGCATCTACTCCCCTAGAAGGACCCTGCAGAGACTCTGAACAACCTCTCACCAGGCAGAAAAATAGAACTAATGTTTTCACTGCCATTTTTAATTTCTAGTCCACCCTTCCCCCCTTGCCTGCAGAGACAAAGAAAGGAGACCCAAGAGCAGTGTCCTCCCTCCCCAGCAGGACCAAGTGCCCTGTCCTGGCCCTGCAATGAGAGAACTGCTTGAGCCGCTCATTCCCCGAGTGGCTGATGGTGTCCTGTTCCCTGGACTGATCCAGCCCTGTGTTCTCCGCATGGCTGCTGGTTGTTCCCAGCAACCTGGCCACCCTGACAGTGTGCAACGAGTGTCTGATCCAGTTCTACGTTCCCTGCATGGCTGCCAGTTGCTACCCATGCCCTGGTCACTCTTGCAGTGCACACTAAGGACTGATCCAGTCCCATGCTCACAACACAGCTGTTGGTTGTTCCCCATTCCCTGGACACCCCAGCAGGGAAGACCGAAGACTGATCAAGCTGTGCATTCCCAGAACCCTAGGTCTGGCACCTGAGAATTATGAGAGAAAGGTCAGTTGAGAGAGAACCACATTGGAGTGGTGGTACCCTGAGGCAAAGAGCAGCAGCCTTAGCCACAGCAGCCAGAACAATAAGGCCCTCATCCCTGAGGCTTTTCTGGGCAGATATGCCCTGTCTTTTTGGGCAACCAGAGAGCACCAGCATCTTCTCCAGTGGCAGCCACTGGCAGAACAGTTTTGTGATGGTCTCCAAATAGTACAAATTCAGCATAGGGTGGAATCAGTGGGAAAACTCTGGTAACCCAAATAACCACAGTAGATAAACTCCCCCAAGGAAGGATGGGACAGATACAATTGAAGATCCCATCCATAGACAGATGACGGAGATGTCAGAAATCGAGTTCAGAGTCTGGATAGCAAATAAGATTAAAAGAAGGGAATCAGAATTTCAAATTATTCAAAAGCTGCCTCAAGAATTCAATGATTTCAAAGATAAAATGAACAAAGAGTTTGACACATTGAGGCAATAGGTTGTAGCCCTCAAAGATCTGAACAATATGGTAGAATCCCTTGGTAACAGAATGGAGCAGGCAGAAGAAAGAATCTCTGACATTGAAGAAAAAGCTTTTAAACTTTCCCAAGTGCACAAAGATGAAAAGAAATAGAGAACAAAGGTGGATCACTCCCTCAGAGAGCTCTGGGATAATACGAAGAACACTAATATTCACCTTATAAGAATCCCTGAAGGTGACGAAGTTGCTTCATAAAACACAGAGGCTGTTCTCCATGAAATTATGAAAGAGAACTTTCCAGATATGCCAAGAGATTCTGAAATTCAGATAGCAGACAACTTCAGAACACCAGCATGACTCAACCCGAACAGGAAATCCCCCAGGCACATCATAATTAACTTCACTTAAGTGAATCTGAAAGAGAAAATTCTGAAAGCAGCTAGACGTAAGAAAACCATAACCTACAGGGGGAAGAATATTAAAATGACTGCAGATCTCTCTGCTGAAACATTTCAGGCTAGAAGAGGATGGTCATCGACTTTTAATCTTCTAAACAAAATAACTTTCAACCTGGGATACTGTATCCAGCTAAATTGAATTTCATTTCTGATGGAGAAATTAAATACTTTAATGACATTCACATGTTGAAGAAATTTGCTATAGCTAAACCAGCCCTCCAGGATATTATCAGAACTATCCTCCATAATGATTAGCACAATCCTCTACCACATAAATAAATTCACTCAGAAAATTTTGAGCAAATTCCAATTTACACAGTGGCAAAAGGATTAAAGATGTCCACTGGACTTTTGAAAAAAATTGATACCCAAAATTATACCAGGTTTATCAATATTCTCAATCAATGTGAATGTCTTAAATTGCCCTCTAATGAGGCACAGGCTGGCTGACTGAATACAAAAATTCAAGCCAGATATCTGTTACATACAAGAACATCATCTTACTTTAAAAGATAAATATAGTCTTAGGCTATATTCCAGGCAAATGGAAGGCAGAAAAAAGCTCGTGTTGAATTTTTATTTGCAGATACAATAGGCTTTAAACCCACAAAAGTAAACAATGATAAAGATGGTCACTTCATATGTGTAAAGGGTAATACTCAATATGATGAGATCTCAATTAACAATATTTATGCACTCAACCAGAATGCATTTCAATTTATAAGAGATACTCTAATAGACATGAGAAAATTGATTTCTCCCAGCTCAATTATAGTCGGAGATTTTAATACTCCTTTGTCAATGTTGGAAAGATCCTCCAACAGAAGCTTAGCAAAGAAATTTTGGATTTAAACTTAACTGTTCAGCATTTGGATTTAATGGACTGAAATGTTTCTACAGAACATTTCACCCTAAAAAAACAGAATATACATTTTTCTCATCAGCTCATGGAACATACTCCAAAATTGACCACATTTTAAGTCACAACTCTAACCTCAGCAAATTTAAAAGAATAGAAATTATTCCTTGCATCTTCTCAGACCATAATGGAATAGAATTTGAACTCAGCAACAACAGGAATCTGCAGACCCATACAAAAACGTGGAAGCATTATCATTATGCTAAACTATAGGTGGGTCTGAGATGAGATCAAGAAAAAAATTACGAAATTTTTTGAGCAAAATGATAATGAAGACATGAGATATCAGAACCTCTGGGACACTGCAAAGGCAGTCCTAAGAGGGAAATTTATAGCACTGCAAGCCTTCCTCAAGAAAATGGAAAGGGAAGAATTTAAGAATTTAGTGGGACACATCAAACAACTGGAAGAGGAAGAATACTTCAATCTGAAACCCAGCAGAAGAAAAGAAATAACCAAAATTGAGCAGAATTAAATGAAATTGAAAATAAAAGAATTTTACAACAGATCAATAAATCAAAAATTTGTTTTTTTGAAAAGGTCAATAAAATAGTTAAACCTTTGTACAACCTAACAAAGAAAAAAAAGAGTAAAATCTCTAATTTCATCATTCACAAATGGTAAATATGAAATAACAACAGACCCCTCAGAAATTCAAAAATTCTTCATGAATACTACAAAAAACTTTATTCTCAGAAAAATGAAAATCTGAAGGAAATAGACCAATATTTGGAAGCATGTCACCTTCTAAAACTTAGTCAGAATCAAGTGGAAATGTTGAACAGGCAGCCATTATCAAGTTCTGAAATAGTATCAACTATACAAAATCTCCCTTAAAAAAAGCCCGGGACCAGATGGCTTAACATCAGAATTCTACCAAATTTTTAAAGAGGAACTAGTGCCTATGCCACTAAACCTTTTCCAAAATACAGAAAAACTAGGAATACTACCCAACACATTCTATGAAGCAAACATCACCTTGATCCCAAAACTAGGAAAAGACCCAACAAGAAAAGAAATTTAGAGACCAATATCACTAATGAATATTGATGTGAAAATACACGACAAGATCCTAACAAACAAAATCCACTAATACATCAAACAAATTATACATCACAAACAAGTGGGTTTAACCCAGTATCTCAAGACTGGTTCAACATACATAAATTTATAACTGTAACTCATCACATAAACAAATTATTAAAAAAGACCATATGATTCTCTCAATTGATGCAGAAAAACCATGATCAGAACTCTTAAGAAAATTTACATAGAAGGGACATTGCTCAAATTGATAGATGCCATCTACAGCATACCCACAGCCAATGTCATACTGAATGGAGTTAAATTGAAATCACTTCCACTCAGATCAGGAACCAGGCTTGGTTGCCCATTGTCTCCATTGCTCTTTAACATTGTAATGGAAGTTTTAGTTATCATAATTAGGGAGGAATAGGCAATCAAGGGTATACATATAGAATCAGAAGAGATTAAACTTTCGCTCTTTGCAGATGATATGACTGTATACTTTCAAAACACCAGGGATTCTACTAACAAACTTTTAGAAGTGATCAAGGAATAGAGCAGTGTCTCATATTACCAAATCAACACTCATAAGTTGGCAGCCTTTATATATACCAATAATAGTCAAGCTGAAAAAATATTCAAGAACTCTATTTCCTTTACAGTAGTGCCAAAGAAGATGAAATATTTTGAAGTTTAGCTAACAAAGGATGTGAAACATCTCTATAACTAGATCTATGAAACTTTAAAAAAAGAAATAGCTGAAAATGTTAACAAATGGAAATACATACCATGCCCATGGCTGGGAAGAATCAACCTTGTTAAAATGTCTATACTACCCAAAGCAATAAATAATTTTATTGTAATCCCTATTACAGTTCCACTGTCATACTTTAAAGATCTCAAAAAAATAATACTTCATTTTATATGGAATCAGAAAGAACCTAGAATAGCCAAGACATTACTCAGGAATAAAAACAAAGAAGGAGGAATTATGCTACAAGACATCAGGCTATACTATAAATCCATAGTGATCAAAACAGCATGGTATTGGCACAAAAAAAAGAGAGGTAGATGTCTGGAACAGAATAGAGAACCAAGAGATGAACCCAGCTACTTACTGCTATATGATCTTTGACAAGCGACTCGAAAACATTGAGTGGGGAAAAGATTCCCTATTTAATAAATGGTGCTGGATGAACTGGCTGGCGACCTGCAGAAGACTGAAACTGGATCTACACCTTTCACCACTAAGATAGACTCTCACTGGATTAAATATTTAAATCAAAGGCACAAAACTATAAAAATACTAGAAGAAATTGTAGGAAAAACACTTGATGAAAGCAGCCTGGGCCAAAATTTTATGAGGAGGACTCCCCAGACAATTGAAGCAACATCAAAAATACACTACTGGGAACTCATAAAATTAAAAAAAGCTTCTGCACAGCCAAGAACACAGTGAGTAAAGCAAGTAAATATCCCTCAGAATGGGAGAAGATATTTGCTAGATATGTCTCCAACAAAGGTTTAATAAACAGAATCCACAGAGAACTCAAATGTATTGCCAAATGAGAACAAGTGATTTCATCTCAGGTAGGCAAGGGACTTGAAGAGAAGCTTCTCTGAAGAAGACAGGCACATGTCCTACAAACATATGAAAAAATGTTCACCATCCTTAATCATCAGATAAATGAAAATCAAAACTACTTTGAGATATCATCTAAAACCAGTAAGATTAGCCCATATCACAAAATCACAAACTCACAGATGTTGGCGTGGTTGTGGAGAAAAGGGAACACTTCTATATTGCTGGTGGGATTGCAGACTAATACATCACTTTTGGAAAGACATCTGAAGAAGGCTCAGAGAACTAAAAATAGATCTGCTATTTGATCCTTTAATTCCTCTACTAGGTGTATATGGAGAAGACCAAAAATCACACTACAATAAAGATATTTGTACCAGAATGTTCATTACATCCCAGTTTATAATTGCTAGGTCATGAAAGAAGCCTAAGTGCCCATCAACCCATGAATGGATCAATAAATTCTGGTATATGTACACCATGAAATACTATGGAGCCATAAAGAAAGATGGAGACTTTACCTCCTTCATGTTTACATGGATGTAGCTGGAAAATATTCTTCTTAGTGAAGTATCTCAAGAGTGGAAGAAAAAGTATCCAATGTACTCAACCCTGTTATGAAACTTATTTTTAGCTTTCATAGGAAAGCTATAACCCAATGTTGACCCAAGAATATAGGGAAAGTTGAGAAGGAGGGGAGGGGAAGGGGACGGTTTGTGGAGGGAGGGTGATTGGTGGGATCACGCCTATGGTTTATCCTATAAGGGTACATGTGAGTCTTTCTAAATATAGACTACAAATGTCTTAACACAATAACTAAGAAAATGACATGAATGCTATGTTAACCAGATGGATGAAAGTATTTCAAATTATATATAGAAACAACACACTGTATCCCATGATAGTATTAATGTACACAGCTATGATTTAATTAAAAAAATTCAAAAAGAGATGAATGATATGAAGAAAACAGAAAAGATATATCAGAGCTTCAGGAATTGAAGCAGTAATTCAGGGAACTTAAAGATGCAGTAGAAGGTATCAATAATAGATTAGATCATGCAGAAGAAATAATCTCGGAGGTAAAGGATAAAGCTCTTGAACTAATTCAGGTAGTAAAAAATACAGAAGAAAAATAAAGAGAAAGTAGAACTTTCACTGACAGAATTATGGGGCTTCATGAAATATTCAACCATACTAGTTACAGTTATCCCAGAAGGGGAAAAAGAATGTTCCAGAGAAATGGAAACTCTACTAGACAGTATCATAACTGAAAATTTCCCGAATATCAATTAAGATTCTGACACACTCCTTTCAGAGGGATATTGGACCCCAGGTCACCTCAACTCAAATAGAGCTTCTCCAAGGCACATTGTCATGAATCTGTCCAAAGTTAAGACAAAAGAGAAGATTCTGCAGGCTTCCAGGAGTAAGCAGCAACTGACTTACAGGGGCAAATCCATCAGGGTTACTATGGACTTCGCAAATGAAATTTTCCAAGCCAGAAGTCTATAGTCATCTACCATTAATATACTTTAACAAGAGAACTTTCAGCCCACAATTCTATATCCTGTTAAGCTAAGCTTTAAAATTGACCAAGAAATCAAGTCATTTACTGATATGCACACATTGAGGAAGTTTGCCACAATAAGACCAGCTCTACAGGAAATACTTAGACCCATTTTTTACACACTGACAATGACAATGGACCACAAGCAAAGTTAACACCCCAAAACTAAATGACTAAACTTAGCTTCCACAGTGATACAAAAGGGCACACACATGGGTATATTGTAGCAGTTGCTAACATCAGACCTATTACAATGTTTGTCATGTGGTCACGATTTAGTACAACTTTTGGGATGGACTGCATCCATTTGCATCATCACATCCAGTCCATATTTTTTAACAGAGAAGTTTTAAATCTGGACTCTCCTATCTTTTCTGATACTTTTTTTTTCAGTAGATGCATTAGTTGATTTTAATATACAGCAGGTGGGGAGATATAAGTTCTAAATTATTTCAGGTATAGTGCCTGAAAAATAACGCTCTTACAGTTTTCCAGGTAAGATTAAAGTTTAATAATATTTCTTTATAAGTATGTTAGATTCAAAGTGATTTAGATTCTGATACCATCACAAATGTAGTCTGAAATTTTCTTTTTTTTTCCTTTTTTAAAATTAAATTATAGCTGTACGTTAATGCAATCATGGGGTACAGTGTGGTGTTTTCATATACAATTTCTACTATCTTCATCAAACTGGTTAACATAGACTTTATGTCAATTTTCTTATTGTGCTAATATGCTTATACTCTACTTTTAGAAAGATTCACTTGTACCCATGTAAGACAAACCATAGAGGGGATCCTTACAATCAACCTCCCTCCACCCATCTACCCCTCTCCACTCCTGCCACCTCCCGACCTGTGGGAGGCAGAGGGTTGGGGAGTTCGCATATGAAAGGGGAAGACAAACAAGACAAAGACAGACACACTTGGAAAGGGACTGAGCCGAAGCTGTTTATTGTAATAGGTAGGGGTTTATATAGGTTCAGTTAGTGGGGGAATGAGGGGTACCTCTAAATTTGATTATGCAT